>NW_019104853.1:74366-90588 GCF_001995035.1 Momordica charantia | reverse complement strand
TCTTAGATCAACGAGTCTACTCCGAAGGCTGCATTCAGCTACCTCTAAACTTGGGGGAAGGGAAGGACGCCGTCACTCGGGTCAAAGAATTTGTAGTGGTGGATGAGCCCCCGGCCTACAACACCATCCTAGGAAGGCAGGCAATACATCATTTCAGGGCTATTCGTCCACTTACCATCAGACGAAGTTTCCCACCTCTAATGGGATGTGAACAGTGGATGGGCAGCAGCAAGCATCGAGGGAGTGCTACTCCACCACTATGAAAAAGTCGAAGGTAGTATATTGCTCTTTGTAGTGAGTCCGAGCCCGGACCATCTATATCAAAGGCCACTCTCAAAGAGGGGCCAAGCATAGACATCCCCGATGTACCAGGCGAGTAGAAAAAGAGCATTCTGTCAACCGAAGAGATAGAAGCTATACCTATCATGGGACAAAGAGGACCACTATTGTAGGAGCAATGTTACCAAACAACGAGAAGGAGCGCCTGGTCAAATTACTCAAAGGCAATGAAGACATATTCACCTGGTTTCACGAGGATATGATCGATATCAATCCATCAAACACCATACGCCGGTTAAACGTCGACCCAAGAGCGAAGCTGGTAAAGTAGAAGAAGTGGACCATGGACGCCGTGTACAATGCTGCCACGACGGAAGATGTGACTAAGCTGCTGCAGGCTGGCTTTATCCGAGAAATCCACTATCCCGACTGGCTGTCCAACATAGTTCTGGTAAAAAAGGCCACGAGAAGTGGCGAATGTGCATGGACTTCAACAATTTGAATAAAGCCTGCCCAATGACAACTTTTCCTTGCCACGAATAGATCAGCTGGTCGACGTTACCGTAAGACAAGAACTATTATCATTCATGGGTGCCTCCTCGAGATACAACCAGGTCAATATGCACCCGACTGACCAGGAGCACACCTCTTTCATCACTGAACAGATATTGTTTTGCTACAAAGTCATGCCGTTCTAGTTGAAAGATGCATGAGTAACCTACCAAAGGATGGTGACCAAGATGTTTGCCTTCCAAATCAGGGGAAACATAGAGGTTTACATTGATGACATGCTGGTAAAAAGTCGAACCGTAGAATAACACAAAGAGGATCTCTCTGAGGCCTAACGAGTCGTGCGCGACCATGGTACGGAACTAAATCCGACTAAGTGCGCCTTCGGAGTAAAGTCGGGCAAATCCCTCGACTTCATAGTACATCAGCGTGGGATTGAGGCCAATCCTGAAAATATCCAGGCCATCCTAAATATGTAATCTTCGTCCAACCAGAAACAACTCCAGAGTTTAAACGGGCATGTTGCAGCCCTGAATCAGTCTGTCTTGCGGTCGACCGACAAATGTCTGCCCTCCTTCAAAACACCGAGGAAGGTAGGGAAGTTCGAATGGACAGGCAAATGCGAAAAAGCCTTCACCGACCTTAAACAGTATCTCGCCTGCACCCCTCTACTAGCCGAGCCAAATACAGGGAAGATTTATACCTCTACCTAGCCGTCTTAGGGAGCGCGGTCAGCTCCACCCGAGTACAGGAAGAAGGCGGGAAACACACTTTGTATCTTACACCAGCAAGGCCCTGATTGGAGCGAAAACTCGGTACACCAAGATCAAAAACATGGCCTTTGCGCTTGTCACCACAGCAAGAATGTTGCGACCCTACTTCCAGGCCGATCGAGTCATCGTCTTAACTGATCAACCACTCCGGCAGATACTTAAAAAACCCGAGGCTTCTGAAAGAATCATGAAGTGGGTCGTAGAGATGAGCAAGTATGATATTGAGTACCCCCTCCGGATATCCATGAAGGGACAAACGACTACAGATTTTATTGCCAAGTTGACCCCAACGCAATCGGAGGAAACCGTCAACCCTGATCGGTTGACCCTGTACATCGATGGTTCGCAGAGCTGGAATCCTACTGAGAAATTCGGATGGGAGTCGTCATAAGTATGTTATTCGCTATAAGTTTCGAACCTCTTACAACGAGGCCGAGTATGAAGCTCTAATCACTAGACTTAGGCTGACTAAGTCAATGGGGTCTCGACATCTTTGTGTCATCAGCAACTCATAACTGATCGTTAATTACATCAATTAGAAGTACCAAGCCAGGGACAATCGAATGGCTTTGTACCTTAAGAAGGTGTGGGCACTACTAAATGCCTTCAAAAGAAGGTCGATCGAGCAAGTTTCTCGCTCAAAGAACGCAAAAGCGGACGCTCTAGCCTATCTCATGTTGTCTGATGAAATCAGCCTGCCTCGGGTCATGCTGTCGAAGCATAGATGATGGACATCGAGCTGCTCGATCCTCTAGAGTAGAGAAGCCCGATCAGAAAGCATCTAGAGACGGGAAACTGTCAGAAGATCAAGTGGATGTCCGAACTCTCTGAAGACAGGCCACCCACTATCTCATCAGGGACGGAATCATATACATGAGGGGATACTCACTTCCGCTCGTCAGATGCGTAAGCCCCGTCGAAGTCGGGTACATCCTCAGGGAACTCCATAAGGGAGACTGTGGGACCAGCTGGCTGGTCGAGCACTCGTGAACAAGATCTTAAGACAGGAGTAAGGTCTCCAAGGGGTTCGCACGACACTGCGATAGGTGCCAGCAAACTGTCGTCGTAACACGGTGACCGTTCGAGCAACTCACAAGCCTAACCGCCCTTCGCCATTCTCCAATGGGTAATCAACCTAATCGGTCTGTTTAACATGGAAAAAGGCCAGACTAAGTTCGCAGTCGTCATGGTCGATTAGTTCACCAAGTGAAAGACGAACCAGTCGTCACCATCACCGAGCGGAACATAACGGCTTTTGTGTTGAAGTCCATTATCTATCGGTTCAGCATCCCAAACACCATAATCTAAGATAATGGGAAGCAATTTGACATCAGTTATTTCAAGAGGTTCTGCTCTGAGCTCGAAACCAAGTGTCTCGGCTCGACTCTTGTGATCCTCCAGACCAATGGGCAGGTCGAGGCAGTAGACAAATTCATTAAAAGGATCCTAAAAACAAGACTTGAGGGACTCAAAGGCCAATGGGCCGAGCAGCTTCCAAGCGTCTTATGGGCTTACAGGACCATGCCAATGACTGATTACGCTTGTTTACATGCGTAAAAAGAAGGTTTTAGATGCTGTTTTTACTATGTTTTAACTTTGTTTCGGACTTTTTCTCGGTCGTTTGAGTTCTAATTCATGCAAAATCCATATATGATGGTTTGTGGTTGGCTTATATTGTATTTATGACATTTTAGGACCATTTGGGAGTGCAAATTAATCAAAAGAAGCAAAAAGTCGGAAAAACCTATATGGGAGGCGCCAGGCGCCTGCGTGGCTGTAGAAAAACTGGTTTTCTTCCAACTTTGCTCTTAATAAAACGCGTCTTCCAGTGCGTTTTGGTGGTTCCAACCGATGCATACGTGTAGAAGAAGTGTTCCACTATCAGTTTGAGCACGATTTAGTCAGTCAAAGATGTTGGAAATGGGTGATTCACCATCGTTTTAGGACCTACCTAACCAATTCTGCACAGCTATAAATTCCAGCAGCTTCTCCACCAAAGTTATCAAGCCTTGCTTCCTTCTCTTGATCATTTTTAGGGTTTCTTTGTTGCTTTCTAAGTACTTTTGAGTTGCTTTCATTAGTTGCTTTTAGTTTTTAAATCCCGAGCACTTTACATTCCTTTATTGAGCTTTGTTTTGTTTCCATTTGTACTTAGTTATTTTCTACTTATTCAAATATATAAAAATCCAGCACTTTGCTTATCTTCCCTTTGCCTTTACTTTATTTTTAGTTAAGAGAGTTGTGTTTTTGGAGGAAAGAGCACATGACACTCCCCCTTGCTTGAAAGAGAAGGGCGAAGCTCTCAATCCCGATAAAAACTCTCCGCTAGTTAACTTCTGTTTTTCACACATGCATTCCAATTTCAACCATTTTACTTGCTGTATTTTCTTCAATATGTCTTTCTAAATTCCCGTCTCTAGCCCGGTTACGGATAGTTAGCCTTTTATTTCAAAAAAGGGTTGCTAAGAAGTAGTGTTTTTGCTTTCCATTCATTGCTCAACATGTTTCCCAAAAAGTTAGGATTTAGAGAAGGCCACTGTAAGTCTTAACAAGTCAATATTGAAAAGGTTGCTTATTTGCATTGTTGAGTGGTTAAACCGAGGAGATGAGCGCCTTAGACATAAGGGTTCCGCTTAAGTAACCTAGACATAGGACCTTAACCCGAGGTTGCGACTATTTTCATCCTAAAACTAAGATATCTCTCATAATAGACATATTAGGAAATGTCTTAGGACTTTGAACTTGGTTAGACATAAGTCAAGTTAAAAGCGTAGTCGTTGGTTCCTAAAGTAAAATGCATATCGTCCTTAGCATATCCTTGATTCTTTGTTGGCTAACTTGAAGTAATTCGGGCTAGGTTTTACCATTATAAGACCAAATCCCAAATCCAAAACCATTATTTGTGACCACTTCCCATTTTACAAAAATCACTCATTTCAACGTTCATTATTCATTAAAACTTTAGAGTTTTGAAATTATTTAGAAGTCCTTGAGGATCGATACTTGGATACTCCATCCATTTTATATTACTCTGACAGGTGTGCGCTTGCATCTATAGAATTGTTACCACGCTTAGTGCGTGCGTTCATCATAACGCCAGTCAAGGACTTCGACGGGCGAAACCCCCTATTTGCTGTCCTTCGGAATGAAGTGGGTTCTTGTAGAAATGGAAGTCCCCCTGCTTAAGGATGCAAGCTTTCGACAGATTCCTAAACGAGGAAGGAATAATGAATTCCTTTGACCTTATAGAGGAGCACAGGGAAACAGCCTGCCTCCATGTCATATAATACCGGAGCCAACAAGCAAGGTATTATAATTCACAAATAAAACCGCGTAGGTTTGGAGTCAGATCATTTGTGCTGAGGAAAGTGATGCCGTACAAGAAGGACGAGCAGACAGAGCACTTGGCCCCAACTAGGAGGGCCTGTACCGTTTAATTATCGACATACAATTAGCAACCTACATTCTGAAGGAATTGAAAGGAAAACCCCTTCGCCACCCATGGAATGCTGAGCACCTACATATGTAGTACCCATGAGAAGATCAACAACGATTTGTCGTGTAAGTGACTCTTATTGTTATTAAATTAAGTGGGAATCTTTTCGTTGTCATTATTTTGAGTTTGCGTCGTGCCTAAGACCCAGGCCCGCTTATCCTAAGGGAAAAGCGTAACCTAGGCCAGGGGAGAAAATCGATATAACCATAACTACCTAAAACCTAGGTCGAGCAAAGAAAATCAAAATAAACAAAAAGAACGCCATTTTCATTAAACATACGAATCCACCAAGCACAGCTTTCGTTAGGAACACACAAAAACAACAGCTACCCCCTATAATAAATGCGTGTACAAAAATGACTGGAAGACACCCTACCCTACGACAAAGCCCGAGCAGCTGAGGCACGAGCAGCCCCCCTCCCAAAACTACCATTTCAGCTGACGGAGTCTTCGCTTGAGCGACCACTTCCCAAGCAGGCAGGTGGCGACGTCGCCTGTTCCTCTTGCGCCCATCTGATCTGGAGCCTAGGGAGTGTTCTAGGGTAGCCACGCAGTCACGAAGAGCCTCCTTGCTAGCACAAAGGGCTTTGATCTCCGTCTCCAATTCGGCCTTCTCCATATGAAGGGTAGAGTTAGCCTTGTGGAAGAAGTTAGCCTCAGCCGCCTGGCTATGAGCAAAATTCTTCATATTGGTAAGAGCGTGACGCAACCTCAGGACCTTGGAAGCCAGTTCGTCCTCACCAAGAGGAAACTTGCTGCTGTCACGGGGCACATCTTCATTAGAAGAAAGCTTCAGTTTCTTCCCCATCGTCAGGGACATGAAGAAGAGAAGGAAGTGTCTGGTTTTATAAAGGTGTCATCACCTACCCAGCAAGGAAGGCCATGGGTTGCATTAAAGGCATTAATTATGGAAGCCTTAGTGGAGCACGACTTGGGGAGTGGAAGCGTTGTACGGGTAAGTTAATGCCTCAATGACATGTGCCTCGGCTTAAATGAAGCAAAGTTCGCGGAAAGCTGCGCCGCTGCCACAAAAACATTTGGGGATACCAAAAAAAAAAGAAAAGACAAAGATGAAGCAACATCTTATCAGCGCGTAAGGGCATTTCGTAACATCCTCTATCCATTCTCCAGAGAACTTCTTGAACCGTCTTCACGGCGAAGCAACGACAGTTATCGGGATCAACGAACTCCTCCTGCATATTTCCGAGGTCTTGTCAAGTTCACAGACCCGTGCAATGAATTCATCCTTACTCAGTTGCAGAAGGTCTGGAGGAGCCTAGGAGGGAGGGACCCTATATAAAAAGGTCCGCCACGACGTCCGAATGTCCATCCTCCTCGCCTTCGCTAGGCCCATTTTCTGCCTCATCCTCCCTCCTCCAAAGGATACCCGCCATTAGAGAGAAGGCAATCCTATTCCTTCGAAGAAACCTCCTTCCCATTAGAGAGAATGTAATCCTAATTCCCATTAAGAGGATGCCCCTTCGGGAAGGCGGGGCTGTTCTCCGAAGGAGTGTCCACTTTAATGGGATTGCTGTTAGAAGATCCGGACATTTTTGTCGGTTAGTAAAGGAACTTAGGGAGAACGAAAGGAGAAAGAGCGAGGAAGACTAGGGTAGGGGCACATATTCGATTTACAGGGTGAGGGAACGATCCCTAACCGTTTGATCAAACGACCACGTGTCGCTTAGGCAAGGACTCGTCGCTCCGTACACGGGGACGAGTGAAACGATGCACCAGGTGGTCCCACAAGGGACAACTCAAAGCGCACGCAACATAATGACAAAAGAGATCCAAACACGATGACGGCTAGGGGAACGCGACCCTAGTACGATCCCTAGCGACGTACGAAATCAAAGTAGAGCACTATGCCACCACTAGCCTGGTGGAACACTGTAAGTTCCAGGGATGCTTTCAAGTTCGGATAGCCCACGTGGCACCACTCGGACGTGAGCAAGACCCTGGATAAAGGATGTTCCGAGGCATTTTCCTAAGTAGAGGATCTAAATATGGTTCCCGCTTTTTCAGGAACACTCTAAGATCCAATGCTGCCCTCGAGTTCGGATAGCCTACGTGGCACCACTCGGCTGTAAGGAAGCCCCTGGATAAATGATGTTCAAGGCATTTTCCTGAGTAGAGGATCCGAATAGGACTCCCGCTCTGACGTATTCCTGCCTTTTCAGGAACACTCTAAGTTTCAAGGATGCACCTGAGTCCGGATAGCTCAAGTGGCACCATTCGGCCGCTGGCAAGCCTCTGGATAAATGATGTTCCGAGGCATTTTCCTGANAAGTTCCAGGGATGCTTTCAAGTTCGGATAGCCCACGTGGCACCACTCGGACGTGAGCAAGACCCTGGATAAAGGATGTTCCGAGGCATTTTCCTAAGTAGAGGATCTAAATATGGTTCCCGCTTTTTCAGGAACACTCTAAGATCCAATGCTGCCCTCGAGTTCGGATAGCCTACGTGGCACCACTCGGCTGTAAGGAAGCCCCTGGATAAATGATGTTCAAGGCATTTTCCTGAGTAGAGGATCCGAATAGGACTCCCGCTCTGACGTATTCCTGCCTTTTCAGGAACACTCTAAGTTTCAAGGATGCACCTGAGTCCGGATAGCTCAAGTGGCACCATTCGGCCGCTGGCAAGCCTCTGGATAAATGATGTTCCGAGGCATTTTCCTGAATAGAGGATCTGAATAGGGCTCCCGCTCTGACGTATTCATGTCTTTTCATGAACACTCTAAGTTCCAAGGCTTCCCCGAGTTCGGATAGCCCACGTGGCACCAGTAATCCACAAGAAAGCTCTATATAAATGATGTTCTGAAGCATTTTCTCGAGTAGAGGATCTGAATAGGGCTCTCGCTCATATGTATTCCCACATTTTCAGGAACACTATACTCACGACGCATCCTCCCGAGCAGTCTGCTTCTCTGCCTTGGTAATCTTGGCTCAGGCGTGAGTAAGGGTGGATCGATCATCCACACTCAACAAGGCCTGGAGAGGCTATATCTCCATCTGAGGCTGCTGTTCCCGAACGTCTTAGCCGCTTGCTCGTCCTGCAAAGCAAGGAAAAGAGCATAAAAGTGATCAGCTAGCTGATAAAAATAACTCAGATAAGGTGTCAGGGTTAAAGCAGAAATAACGAGAATGAAAGTAAAAGAGGGATATCTCACGTGAATCGCGTCAAAAGCTTCATCTCGACACTCCTGTCTAAAACAGAAAAGCTGGGGGACATATCCATGATCAAATGAATGATGAACCATCTCATGGGCGGATACCCGTATGTCACCCATGTGCCAATTAGTGTTCAAAGGAACAGCCTCATTAGGAATGTCAAAGCAAGCCAACGTGTTGTCCCCCTCCTTTCGAGGAGAAAAAGCCACTGATCAAGGGTTCCCGGAGGTAAGACCCTCGAAGGTTTCGTCCTCATAAGGTGTCGCATCCTCAAGCCTCTCAATTCTCCCACCTAAACCAGAAGCGTCCCTCACTACCAACGCTAGCCCCTGGTTGGCAATTAGGGGATCTAGAGAGGTTGCATCACTTGAGCTAGGCTCAATTACCTCCGTAACCTGAAATACCAGTTGTTGAGCAAGAGGGTTGGATGAATGAGAAGCATCACCTAGCCTCACCAAGGGCTCCCCTCATAAGCTCTCATGGAAGGGCCTGGAGAGATGAGGACCGCGACGCTAATAAGCACTCCTACTACTGCCCAAACCACTAGGAGAAACTTGCTCGATCTGAAAAAGGGGTCAGATAATGAGCTCTCTCCTGGTGGGCGAAATAGATGGTGGTCTCGCTAAACATACACAAATGCATCGTTAAATATCGACAAGTCATAACCGAACAAAAAAATGGGGTTAGCGTCTTTACCTACTGGGTGCCAATGGGGGAAAGGACACCCGTCGTTGCCCCTGGCCGGACCATTGGGATCCCCAACCAAGCGATTCTTGGCCAACCTTTCATCTGTAATGATATGTATTGGGACAATATCAGGCGAAGGGATGGCCATGATCTTTTCTAAAACACTTTCCGACTGAGATGTAAGACGAGGAGCTCCACCCCGGAACACTACAAATAAAAATCAAAGTTTAAAGGCCGCCACAGCATAAAGGGAAGAGGAACTCTTAAACACGTACCATTCTCCCCTGAAACGACTGGCCACACTCCCGACCACCGGGCCATCGTCGACCTGCCATCGCCCTCTGACGAGGAACCGATGATCTTTCTAATTCTTAGTCTAGGACAGAGTGTTGAAGAACTTCCCATGGCAGGAACTCGAGTTAGTGTGGACAGCAGCGTAAGAGACATCATTTCGCCTACCCCAAACTCTGGCCATAGGATAGCCAAAGCCATCAAAATCCCCCACGCATTGTAAGCCAGTTGTGCCGGAGCCACGCCAGCGAAAGTCAAGAAAGACTGGGTGAAAAGAGGAAGAGGAAGCCTGACCCCGTTCAAGAACATTTGTGGGTAGAAACTTACCCACCGAGACGGAGAAGTATCTATCCTTTCATCATCAGTCGGAAGACGCATGATAACGTAGTCAGGGATATGGTACCTGAGACGGAACATGGTTAACGAATGAATGGACAACCATAGGAGTTGAAAAAGTGATCAACCGAGGGTGATTTTGAAGGTGCAAAGAAAGAGTGGTCATCATCCTACCTATTAATGGATTGAAAAGATCACTTAGCACTGTTTCGGATCCCAACGACATACGAAATCGCGACCGCGAACTCCATCACCTCAGACACCACGCACGGGATGCGATCGCTCGCAAAACGGCTAAAGACGCGTGTCCTTCCATCAAGGCGGCTGTACCAGCTGACGACTATCGACGAAACCGTGAAAGTGGCCTAAGAAACCGCCATCCGATCCGAAAAGATACGAACAAAGCACCTTCGCAGCCTACCCGACTACAAATGCTTTTGGCCCAGCCCACTATTCGACAAAGTGGCTTGGCCCCAAAAGAGGGTTAACTATTATGGGTGAAACCCGAGCAAGACACGCGTCCGCTCCTCTACGAGTGAGGGACCAGTGACGATCACCTTCTCTAGGCAAACGGTGTCGAGCAAAACACACGTCCGTCCTAGAGGGAGTAGGGGACCACAGGCGGTTACACCCAGTACATAGATGCAGCTGGGAATGCACGCAGCCGATACGACGGGCACATTTCACAGCCGTGGGTAAGATGCCCAGAGCCACAGGGGGCGGTACGACTTTGCACCTACTGGAAGCATGTTCCCTTCTGTGCGGCCGTATAACATGCGACATCCCTGTTACCTCTAACTGTCGTCCTTTCTAGTCAGCCCCCGAGGCTATGAAATGAAGGACCTTCATCTTCACCAAGTAAGTGAAAAACCTTTCACTAATACGAATGGTCCCTTATTCCTATTTTTATTTCGATTACTAACTTTATCGTCGGAGTGTTATAGGGGGGTGCCGCACCGGCATCGAATTCTTTGGTTTCAGGTCCCTCGAGTTTCAAGTCAGACTACTCATCCATATACTACCTGGCCCTCTACCAAAATTCACCGTCAACACAATATATAATTGATATACAGGGTATACATTTAATATACACAATGCATTCGATATACATGTGGATAATGTTCTATTAATAACCAAAATAGTTGATAGTATATGGGTAAGGTTGGGTACCTTATCCTTTGTAACATTATGGATACAACCCAATTTGAAATGGTTACAAATAACTCAATCCTAATCGTTCATGTGGAGACATGCAAGTGGGGGTATATGCAATGAGTTTGTATAAGACCAAACCGTGAAATAATTATTTTTTAGTTGTAATTTTGTTAACTAATAGATTATTATTTTATAGAAAGACCAGGTAACTTAATCTCAATTCTGAGTGGGTTTGGACTCCTGCGTATAAGGAATCTTCCTTTGATTTGTACAGGTGATAGTGACCCGAGTTGCTGACTCAATATACTACCATTTTGGGGACGAGACGAGTGGGATGCTGTGAACACAAGATGAATTTCACTCCTTCCTGACTTGAGGGAAAGTAGATAAGTGTTCCCTTGCTGACTCCTGGATTTGAACAAGGTGTCTCACCATCTCATTGGTCCGTGAGGGACCTTGATTAATGGTTGGACCATAAATAGACTGTTCCTTAGAGGGTCAGTGGTACTTAAGGAGAAAAAGGTAACTCAAGGGTAAAACAGTAATTTTGCTCATCTAAAGTTACAAACACTCGTGAATGATTGACTTACTGTTTAATGGTCAATATCCATGGACGCAAAATATTCTACAGTACGAAGAGTGCAACTGTGGGTATTTAGTGGAGTGTGCTACAGTTAATGAATGTTGGTTAATTTGGTTAATGGGTTTAATTATTTAATCTTGGATCGTTAGAGCTTCAGATCTATAAGTACATTAGGTCCTCCCACTAGCTCATAACGGGTAAAACAAGGATCAAAACTTTTGAAATAATTTGAGGGATTCAACCGATTTAAGAGAATGTAGGTTAATTGTATAAGATAAACTTAATATAGTGTACATATATACATAATAATATAATGTTAATTCTGAATGACATTAATTAAACTATATAATAAGAGAATTATATTTGAATAAGATTCAGATAATGATTAATATGAATTTGATTCAGATTAAAACTATAGGTTAGGGGAGAGAGGTAAGTTTGAATATGATTCAAATAATGCTTTAGTTAAATATATGATATTTAATTATTACCAGTCAATTAGTTTAATAATTGATTAATGAATTTATTAAGATTAAGATTAAAGTACATTTTAATTTAATTAAATAACTCATTTTGCAAGTAAGTGGCAAGTTTGTGGGTGGGAGGTTTCTTCCTCCCCACTCGCCTGCTAATCTATCAAATGAGAGTAGTGTATTTTTTCAAACGTTGGACACTATCTCTCAAATAGCTTTCTCACAAAAACCAATTTCCTCACTCTCAAAAGACGATTCCCACAAACCGTTCCTTGGTGACATTGGTGCTATTGTTGAAGAACGGTCTTCAAATGTAGTGCATATTTCCTTTTGTTGTTTAATTGTTCTTCTTTGTAATTCCTTCTAAAACAAAATCGAAGCACAAGGGTTCATTCACCTCCGATCCGCTATGGGATTCGATTCCTTAAATTGTTAGCAGGTCCAATTTTTGCTTTCGATGTTGATTTGAATTACAAAGAAAATTATGATGGGTATTTTTCTGTACATTTGATGTATGAGGTTTGCTGAAAAGATGTTTTCAGTTTTTGGCATCAGATTTACAGTTTTTCAGTTGATTCGATAAATGTAATGACTCATTGTTTTGGGCGTTTAATTCTTTAAATCATGTATGTACGTCCTCGTCTTTTGTGGCAGAAGTTGCTGTGAAATAGTACTAGAAAAAGGAAGCAAACCATAATTGCCTGTGAAACCTGAAAGTGCTGCATCGGTGCAGTGCAGTTTGTTGCCAAAAACCCGAGAGGACCTGAGGCTATTGCATAGGGGTAGCGCCTTGGCGCTGGACATGGGAAGGTTTTGTTTAAAATGACAAAATAAAATATTAATACAAAATATTGCCTATAAGAGAACTCTGTCTAAGGAAGGTTATTTCTAAGGTTGAGGTGCTTAAGCTGACCGTAACGATACACCTCATACTGGGAATCGACCTAAGAGCTGATTATTGGTAAATATTTTATAGTATGCAGTAATGTGGTTAGTTTGTTGAAGTCTTCATTAATTAAATATATGTTACGAGATAAATATTTGAATAGGATTCAAATAATTAATATGAATTGGATTCATATTGAAAGGTTTTAGGCATTTAATGTTGTAAATCATTGTGTAAGTCTGTGTCATTCCTGCTAGATGAATTCAAAGGTTTTTGGTCACGATTTTGCAGAATTGTCGAAGTTGAAGGAGAAGACCCGAGGATTAGTTCGAAAATCTGAAGAAAAAAAAATCACGTTTATACGTTAGGGGGCAAATACATGCGGATTGCTCCAATTGTCACAATGTTGGGACATTGCCTAGAATGTCCACTATAGCTCTCATGGAGTAAACATCCTGAGTTTAAGTATCAACAATTGTGTTTTTTAGTTTTTCTTATGTCAAATTAATATAATCATGATTATATTAATTTAATATGCTTTTAGCATGCCAAAACCAAGTCCAATTTACAGCTTATTGAATTATTATGTGTTACGAATATATGTTTAATTAAATGTATGATGCATTAAGTATGACATTTAGTTTAAAATCCCACCATAAGTAAAGCATGATCATGCATTGTATTAATATAACTGTTATATTATATGAAGCATGATGTATCTTTCTTGTAATTAAGATAATTGTTACATTACTTAATGGAATAATGAGTTGCATTGAACATGAAATTTCTTTAGTGAATATAATTGTTATATTTTTATGAATGTCATTTGATGCGTGCCTGTAAGTTTAATTATATTTATAATTGTTATATGTATGTTTAAAGCTTAGTATTGGATGTTTAGGGTTAATTAATTTGTTTTAAAAAGGGTTTTAAAATTAATTAATTAAACCTTTCGTTAATATATATTTTTTTTTATATAAGATTATAGTTTTTTCTTAAAAAAAAAAAACTTAATTATAAAATATTGTCTATAAGGGAATCGTGTCTTAGCAAGGTTCTGTCTAGGTTGAGGTATTTAAGCTACTCATTTAGGGAACACCTCTACCTGAGAACTGACATGGGGGTTGAATTAGTTAATATTTTATAAAAGCATGCAATAATGTTTTAGTTTATTAAATCGATTCATAAACAAAAAACATTAGTGTAAAACTACTCAATATAAACAAGTTGTATTGAGCAAATGATTTTATTTAATGAAAAATGAGTTTTAGCGGGGTTTTTCTTAAATAGTAAACCCCAAGTTATTAAATACTTAGTGGAAGAATGACTATATGTATGCAACATACCAGTATGTTTCATATACGAGATATGTATAATATATACTATTTTCCCTCATGCTCTCAATGAAGTTCACATTGTGAGATTCATGCTCGGCCTCGTGGTACCTTAGGAGCATCCTCCCTTCGAAATGTGTTTGCATTGGTCAATATCAAGGTGAATGGAAAAAGTATTTAAAGTAAGTGGGAAAAGGTCGTGTGACAACACTTCCGACGGTCTCCTTCATTAGTTTGCAACGCAAGGGTTTCATGCTCGACCTCGTGGTGCCCTGGGAGCATCCTCCCTTCGAAAGGTGTTTGCATGAGATTAGTGCTATGACAAAATCCATAAGTTCCAATGTAAATAATTTGTTTGTTATCAGCAATTATGTCTATGTCCTTAATTTCACTCCTTGTCGTCGATAAACTGACTAGGGATAACTATTCCATTTGGAAAACAAACCTTACGTCGATAAACCTTAAGAACTTTAAGAAGAAGAAAGGTGGACAGGGGAATAAAATTGTCCCCACTGCTGCACATATGGGGAAGAAGGCCAAGGCCGCAGCCAGAGAGGAATGTTTCCACTATGGTGCTCGTGGGCACTGGAAGAGGAACCGCTCGAAATACTTGGCCATGAAGAATAAGCAAAATAAGGTAAATTCGATTTACCCATTCTAGAAAATTTTTTGGTGGAGAATGATGATTCTATCTGGATAATTGATTCGGAAGCCACTAATCATGTTTGCTATTCTTTACAGGGAATTAGTTCCTAGAGGCAGATGGAGGCTAGAGAGATGTCTCTCAGAGTTGGACCCTGGGAAATCGTCTCTGCTATTGTGGTGGGCAGCATCAAGTTATTTTTCAGAAAGCATAGATGCATGTTATTAGATAATGTGTACATTGTTCCTCAAATGAAGAGGAATTTAATTTCTGTTGCTTGCTTACTTGAACAATCCATGTCAATCTCTTTTCTTTCTAATGAAGCGTTTATTATAAGAAACGGTGTTGAAATTTGTTCAACAAAATTAGAAAATAACTTGTACGTACTAATACCAACTTTAACTAAAACAATTATAAATACTAAATTGTTTAAAACTGCAACAACACAATCCAAAAGACAAAGAATTTCTCCTAAAGAAAATGCTCGTCTTTGGCACCTCAGGCTAAGCCACATTAATCTCAACAGGATTGATAAACTGGTTAAGAGCGGTCTCCTAAGTGAGTTAGACGATAACTCTTTACCAATATGTGAATCATGCCTTGAAGGTAAAATGACTGAAAGGTCCTTTACACTAGAGAGCTATAGAGCCAAAGAACCCTTAGAATTTGTACGTTCAGACATTTGTGGTCCGATGAATGTTCGAGCTCGAGGTGGACATGAATATTTCATATTTTTCATAGATGATTATTCAATATTTGGGTATCTTTACCTAATGCAACATAAGTCTAAAGCGCTTGAAAAGTTAAAAGAGTATAAGACTAAAGTTGAAAATTCATTAGGTAAGTTCATTCAAACACTTTGATCAAAACGTGGTGGTGAGTACATGGACTTAATATTTCAATACTATATGATAGAACTCATAATCGCTTTCCAACTCTCAGCACCCGGTACACCACAACAAAATGGTGTGTCATAAAGGAGAAACAGAACCTTGTTAGACATGGTTCGGTCCATGATGAGCTGTGCTCAATTGCCTAACTCGTTCTGGGGTTATGCAATGGAGACTACAATTTATATCCTAAACAATGTTCCATTAAAGAGTGTAACGCCCCGCGTTACTCAGGTTAGCTTGCCCCGAGTTTCGGGAAATTTTATAACAAAATGGATTTTATTTATTGATTTATTTCATTTTTTTATTTTATTTGATTCATCAGTGATCTTCATTTAATTTTAGTGTGGCATCTCGGCTAGTGGGTATTGTTACAGATTTAGTGGTGAGTTAGTAGCGTGTAGTATTTATTAAGTTATGTTTATTACGGTTTCCGCTATGTGACACTTGTTCTGGGCCATTGGATCAACTACGAAATTATATTATTGGTTTTGTTGAAAAGGTGTGATTGGGTAAATGGGCCTTAAACAAAAGAAACTAGCCCAAGTGGATTTATGCTGCAAAACAAAAGGAAAAGGGGATTTTTAAAACAAAACAACCCTAGCCCATCTTGTTCTCCTTCCTCATCTTCCTCCCCCTCCCCTCTCGTTTCAAGCCGCCAGCCCCCATCCGGATTTCTTTCTCCGACGAAGCAGTACCGACGACGGGACAGCAGC
>NW_019104853.1:58723-72664 GCF_001995035.1 Momordica charantia | reverse complement strand
AGGTTTAGTACTATGTGACAAGGGCTAGTGAATCATGGATTATGGTCTTGCTAGTTTCGTCGCTTGGTTGTTGCATGTAAATGTCAAGTTATTTTTTCGCTATCTCTCACTGCTTATTTGATTGCCTTGCTATTGTTTTGTTCTAATTGTCAAGTTATTTGTTCGCTATCTCTCACTGCTTATTTGATTGCCTTGCTATTGTTTTGTTCTAAATGTCAAGTTATTTGTCGCTATCTCTCACTGCTTATTTGATTGCCTTACTATTGTTTTGTTCTTTATGTCGTGACTATGAGCATGATTTTTGTGCTAGTTAGGAAGTGCTACTTACAGAGTACCTTATGTACTCACCCCTCTTTGTACCCTTATATGTTTTCAGGTGTGAACGGGGTCGAACACGGTGATGACGTGGAGAGGGCTTGACCGAGGAAGGATCACTAGCTTAGTTAGTGAGGATAAAGGGAAGGGTCGTTGGGTACGAGTAGCATTGAGATTTATGTTATTGCTAGGTGTAGACCGCGGAGGAAATTTTATATTCTTTAGAACTACTATATTTGTTATGGATGTTGCTGGTAAACGCGTCGTTGTTGTCGTTGGAGTTTAGGTGTACGGTTGTTTTTATTTATTTAAGAATTTTTGCCACTGAGGCGAATATGATATGTTGTTGTTTTTAAATTGCCCACGAAGGGTGAAGTCATGACAGTTTATGACATTTATATTCCTGATAGAACGTATGGGAGTCGAAGCTTTATTTCATTTAAATTATTTTCCCAGGGAGTTGCTTATCTTGTGTTTAGAGTTAAGGTTAGCCAGATGAATTATTAGCGTTGCCTAGGATGTTATATAAAATCCTGGGGCATTACAAAGAGTGTTTATGAAACACTGTTTGAACTTTCGAGAGGTCATAAACCTAGTTTAAGACATTTTAGAGTTTGTGGTTGTCCAGCACATGTGCTTATGATGAACCCAGAGAAATTGGAACCTCGTTCAAAGGTATGCCTATTTGTCGGTTATCCCAAAGAAACGAGAGTTCGTTACTTCTTCCATCCTATGGAAAATAAAGTATTTGTATCGACAAATGCTACTTTCTTAGAAGAAGACCACGTAAGAGATCATAAACCATATTGTAAAATGGTTTTAAATTAAATTTCCAATGAAGCTATCAGTATGACATCAAAAGTTGCTGATACTGCTGGACCATCAACAAGGGTTGTTGATGGAGCCAATACATCCAGCCAACATCAAACTTCACATGATTTGAGAGGGCTTCGATGTATTGGAGGGTTGTAACTCAGCTGGACCATTACATGAGATTAACAAAATCCCTGGTCATCATACCTGATGATGGAGTTGAGGACCCGTTGTCTTATAAACAGGCAATGAAAAATGTTGACAAAGATGAATAGGTCAATGTTATCGATCAGGAAATGGTGTCTATGTACTTCAATTCCGTCTGAGAGCTTGTGGATCAACCTGATGGAGTAAAACCTGTAGCTTGCAAATGGATCTACAAGAGGAAGAGAGATTCAAATGGAAAGGTTCAGGTCTTTAAAGCTAGACTCGTGGAAAAGGAGTATACCCAGCAAAAGGGAGTTTATTATGAAGAAACTTTCTCCCGTATTGTCATGTTGAAGTCTATCCGCATTCTCTTAGCCACTGCAAGATATTATGACTATGAGATATGTCAAAGGGACGTCAAGACAGTTTTTTTGAATGGCTATCTCAATGAGAGCATTTACATGGCTCAACTAGAAGGATTCATAGAATAGGGTCAAGAGAAAAAAGTTTGCTAGCTTAAGAGATCCATTTATGGATTGAAACATGCTTCGAGATCCTGTAACATAAGGTTTGACACTATGGTCAAATATTATGTCTTTTACCAAAACATTGACGAACCTTGTGTTTAAAAGAAGGTCGTCAACAATGTTGTAGCTTTCCTATTTTTATACGTTGATGACATCCTACTCATTTGGAATGATGTAGGTTTTCTCATCGACGTTAAAAAACTGGTTGGCAACACAATTCCAAATGAAAGATTTTGGAGAAGCATAAAATTGTTGATCTGTTTACAAAGGCTCTCATGACTAAAGTGTTTGAGGGTCATCTAGATAGTCCAGATTTACGAGAGATTGTTGGGTTTGGTCTTTCAGCTCGTGTATTTGTAATTTATGAACATATTATTTATACAATAAAGAGTTATCTTATTGTTTATTTGCATTACTCGTATTCTAATAAACTAAGATCCAATGTTATGTAATAGAATTGGAACAGTAATATTTAATATACAATATATATTTAATATACAAGGTACATATTTGATATATACTATATATTTAATATACAATGTACATATTTGATATACAATATATATTCGATATACAAGTGAATAATATTCTAGTAATAATCTAAATGGTTTATAGTACATAGATAAGGTTGGGTACCTTATCCTGGTAACACTAGGGTACGACCCACTTTGTAATAGTTACAAACGACTCTATCCAGGTCGTTCCCGTAGTGATATGCGAGCGAGGGTATCCTATACAATGAGTTTGTATAAGACCAGACCACGAAATCATTAATCAATAGTTGTAACACCGTTAACTACTTAAATTAATATTTCACAAGATGATCATGTAACACGATTTTAATCTTGAGAAAGTTATGAACTTCTGTCTACGAGGGTTTGTCCATTGATTTGTATGGTGAGAGTGTCTTGAGTTGCTGACTCAGATTCCTACCATTTCGAAGACGGAACCGAGTAGGGAGTTGAGAACGGAATTACACAAGATGAAATTCACTCCTTCCCGACTTTAGAGAAGTAGATGAGTGTTCTCTTAAGAACTGACTTCAAGACATGAACAAGGGGCCCCACTCTCTCACTGGCCCGAGAGGGACTTCAAGTTATTGTCGGACCATAACTAGATTATTCATTAGATAATCAGTGGTACCTAAGGTACAACAAATAACCCAGGGGTAAAACGACAATTTGACCCAGCTGAGGTTACGAGCACTCGTAAAGGATCGATTTACCGTCAATAGTCAATTTCCGTGGACACGAAATATTTTGCCGTGAGAAGAGCGCAGTTGCAGATGTTTAGTGGAATGATTTGCAATTAACGAATGTTGGTTAATTTGGTTAATGAGTTTAATGAATTAACCTCGTATCATTCAAGGTGCGGATCTATAGGTCTATTACGTCCCTTTGGTAGCTCGCAACCGCTAAAACGAGGATCAAGATTTTTAGAGAATTGGAAATGTTAAAATTATATATCAGGGAATGTATATAATGTATATGATGATACATTATATATATAGTTTATTTTCAATAAATATTCAATAATTAAACTATATGTTATGAGAGTAATATTTGAATGGGATTGAAATAATTAATATGATTTCAATTCATATTAAAAATATTGGTTATACAACACAGATGCATTTGAATATAATTCAAATATATAGTTTTAAGTTAAAAATGTGATATTTAATTAATTGTTAATTATTTATTTATTTAATTAATATTTGGATTTAAATTAATTAATTATTAATTAGATTAGTAATTATTAATTAGATTAATAATTATTAATTAAATTAATTAATTGTTAATTGATTTGTTTGTTATTAATTAAATAAATAAATAAATAAAATATCCTTATGGTCTTGAGATTTCCCTTAGATTCAGAAGAAGACATCTTATATCCAAAAGGATAAGATATCGGTCTTATGATTTTCTGTCTCTATAAATATAAAGGGGTGCTTAAAAAAAACACTCAACTCTCCTACTCTCTCAATCCCTTGCAATTGGATCCCACAATTCGGATTCTCAACCGAGAGACTTAGCAAGGAAGATCAAGTGATGTTGTCTCATTGGGATTACACGAGACTTCAAAGGTGAAATCCAACATTATTCCCTGTTTCATATTTTTCTGAGTTTTAAATTTCAAAAGAAATTCAATAACACGTTGTACTACTTGTACTCTAGGATTCACATCCCCTTCAGTGAGAAACCCAAAGAAATGGAAGCTTGTTCAAAAGTCAACCTATTCGTAGGTTACCCCAAGGAAACGAGAGGTGGACTCTTATTCAATCCACAAGAAAACAGATTGTTTGTATTGACAAATGCTACCTTTTTGGAAGAAGACCACATGAGAGATCATAAACCACGAAGCAAAGTTGTGTTAAATGAGATTTTCGATGAAGCTCCAAACACATCAACAAGAGTTGTTGATGAAGCTGAAACTTCAACAAGAGTTATTGATGGAGCTATAACATCACGTCAATCATATTTGTCTCAAGAGTTGAGAGTGTCTCGACGTAGTGGGAGGATTGTATCACAACCTAACCGTTATGTGAGTTTAACAGAAACACTGGTTGTCATACTTGATGATGACATTGAAGATTCATTGACCTACAAAAAGGCAATGGAAGATGTTGATAAGGACAAGTGAGTCAAAGTTATGAACCTGGAAAGGAAGTCTAGGTACTTCAGTTCCGTCGGGATATTGTAGATCAATTCGACGGGATAAAATCTATAGGTTGTAAATGGATCTACAAGAGAAAACGAGATACCAAAGGAAAGGTACAGACCTTTAAGGCTAGACTTGTGGCAAAGGGTTCACCCAAAGCGAAGGGGTATACTATGAGGAAATTTTTTCCCCTAGTACCATGCTAAAGTCTATTAGGATACTTTTGTCCATTGCCACATATTGTGACTATGAAATATGACAAATGGATGTCAAAACTGCCTTCCTAAATGGAAATCTTGAAGAAAGTATCTATATGTCTCAACCATAAGGGTTCATTGCGCAAGGCCAAGAGCAAAAAGTTTGCAAGCTTAAACGATTCATCTATGGATTGAAACAAACGTCTCAATCTTCGAATATAAAATTTGATATTGTGATCCAATAATACAGTTTTGACCAGAATGTTGATGAGCCTTGTGTATATAAGAAGATCATGAATAATATTGTACATTTTCTAGTGTTGTATATGGATGATATTATACTCACTGGGAATTATGTAGGTTTCCTTGCTAACATAAACAAATGGCTAGCAGCTCAATTCCAAATGACCCCAGTTGTTTCTATGTATTCAAATTATAAGGAATCGTAAGAATGAAATGCTAGCACTGTCTCAGAAAACTTATATCTACAAAATGCTTGTCATATATTCAATACAGAATTTCAAGAAGTGTTTAATACCTTTCAGCCATAGAATCTCTCTCTCTAAGGAACAATGCTCTAAGACACCTCAAGAAGTTGAGGATATAAGACGCATTCCCTATGCTTCAGTAGTGGGTAGCTTGATGTATGCCATGTTGTGTTCTAGGCCTGACATTTGCCACGCAGTTGGGATTGTAAGTAGGTATCAATCCAATCCAGGATATGATCACTAGACTGTGGTTACGGGAATCCTCAAGTATCTTTGGAGAGGAACTATATGCTTGTGTACGTCACCAAGGATTTGATCCTTACAAGATACATTGACTCTGATTTCCAAAGTGATAATGATTCAAGGAAATCCACGTCGGAATCAGTGTTCACTCGTAATGAAGCAGCTGTCGTATGCCAAAGCATCAAACAATGATTCATTGCTGACTCCACAATGGATGCCGAATACGTTGCCGCTTGTGAAGTAGCAAAAGAGACGATATGACTTAGAAATTTTTAACTGATTTGGAAGTTGTTCTAGATATCACCTTTTACTGTGCTAATAGTGGTGATGTGGCAAATTCTAATAAAACCTCGAAGTCACAAAAAAGGAAAGCACATCGAGAGGAAATACCATTTGATATTAGAAATAGTGCAATGAGGAGACTGGGTCGTCACGAAGATCGCTTCAGAGCATAACACTGCTGATCCATTTATGAAAGCTCTAACGACTAAAGTGTTCAAGGGCCATCCAGAAAGTCTAGGCCTACAAGATATGTACAATGTAGTATAGGACAAGTGGGAGATTTGTAAAATGTATAATATATACTTTAGTTTATTGTATTTTTACTTTATAATATTGTACAATAGCCACTGCTTTAATCTTTTATACACCCCACTAGAGTTTAGTTCAAGTGAAAGATTGTTGAGTTTTATGTCCTAAACACGTGGTTTGTAAATGTAAAACAAATATTTATTCAATAAATTACAGTTGTTATTGAAGTTTCTTTTAAAATTGCATTAACTCAAATCCAATAAACTAATATCAAAGGTTATGTCATGTAACAGGAACAGTATATAACTGATATATATTATATAATTAATATATAGGGTATACATTTGATATACAGTATATAATTATTATACAGTATATTTGATATACACGTGGATAATATTCCAGTAATAACCTAAAGGGTCTATGGTATATAGATATGTGTGGGTACCTTATCATGGTAAAACTATTAATATGGCCCACTTTGTAATAGTTACAAACGAATTAATCCAAATCGTTCATGTTGAGACATGCGAGTGAGGGTATCCTATGCAATGAGTTTGTAAAAGACTGGACTGCGTAATAATTAATCTTTAGCTATAATACCGTTAACTAATAGATTGTTATTTTATAGAAAGACCACGTAACTCAATCTCAATTCTGAGTGAGTTATGGACTCATACACATAAGGGATTGTCCTTGGATTTGTACGGGTGAGAGTGACCCAGGTTGCCGACTTAATATTCCTACCATTTTGGGTGTAAGACTGAGTTGGGAGTTGTGACCATAACTACAGAATATGAAATTAACTCCCTCCCGACTTAGGAAAGTAAATGAGTGTTCCCTTAATTGCGGATTACAAGACTTGAACAAGGGGCACAACCCTCTCATTAGCTAGAGAGAGACTTTTGTTTATTGATTGGACCATAAACAAGTTGTTCATTAGAGGATCAATAATACGAAGGAGAAAGAGGTAGCGCAGGGGTAACACAGTAATTTGAACTATCTGAAGTTACAAACACTCGTGAATGATTGGCTTATTGTTAATGGTCAATATCCATGGACGCAAAATATTCTACGATGTGAAGGGTGTAGCTATAGTTCTTTAGTGGAGTGGTCCACAGTTAACAAATGTTGGTTATTTTGGTTAATGAGTTGAATCATTTAATCTTTTATCGTTGGAGTTTCTGATCTATATGTCCATTCGGTCCTCCCACTAGCTCACAAGGGGTAAAACAAGGATCAAGACTTGTGAAAGAATTTGAGGGATTCAACTTATTTAAGAGAAGTAAGTTAATGTTAGCTCACAAGGCACTAACATTTTGATTAGGGAGTTGGGTCTAAATTGTGGACCTTTACAACAGTCATAGACAAGCTGAAAGGGGAGGATATATAATGGATTTGTATTTTGACGGTGTAAAGTTTGTTAGAAAGAAACACCTAAATATAGCTTTGAAAAGTCGACAAAAATGCAACAGATGGTGAAAATGACGTTGTGGCATTGTTTAGACATCCTTGGAGAGCAAGCAAAGTCAAACTCACTCCCACCCGCTTGCTAACCGAATCCATCATTTTCTCCTCCAAATGGCTATAAATTGGGGGACTTCCACCATCAATCCACCGAATCATATCATTCCATCATCTTCTCTTCAGTTTTCATCTTTTCTTTCCTAGTTTAGTTTTGTATTTTATTGTTCTTCATATTTTACTTTCCTTACAGATTGAGTTTTAATTATATTACATTATGTAACATTTCTCTTTTATTAATTAATATGAATTACTTTCTCTTTTATCTAGTGAAGTTTTATGTTTCCTCCATTTTCATGATATGTTAAATTACCTTTTCAGCACTACTATGAATGACTTAGTTGACATTTTATTAAACAACAACTATCAATAAGCACGACGTTTATGCCTCTATTGTTTATCTTGACTGATTAAGTTTGATAGTCGATTTACTTGCAAACTACTTGTTTAACCACATAAATTTGAGTCTAATTATGAAAAGGTTAGACTAAAATAGATTTCTTCAAGATAAAATAGGGGGTAGCTTTAGAGATAAAGTACTAAAACAAGAACCTCGACATAGGATCTCTTACCCATTATATGAAAGTTGAAACTCAAATTATTTATGATTCTAGTGTTTTAGCCTATACTCCTAAAAAACAAAAAACGGTTTGGAATAGGAGTTGAACCAATTTGCAAAATGTGGGGCGGATGCGCCCGGCGCATCTGGAAGTTGTAATTAATTTTTCAAGACTAAAGTTGTAGTAAGGGTTGGCTCTCAAAATTCTTTTGCCATTTGTTTTTAGTATTATTCCCAAACCATTCTCAACTATTTTTGTCCTAAATTGATCACTCATTCAAATGATTTACGAACTTTATTTGAAAAGAAACTAGTCCCTATGGAGACGAACTTGAATAATTCCTTGTATTACTCGTGATAGTATGCACTTGCACGTGACCCTCTAACTATTAAGTAGAGGCGTAACACGTGCTACTTGTCTCCACTGAGAATTGCCTTAGTAACGTGCTGAACACAATTATTAACAATATGTGTTCAAATATATGCATGTTATGAACAATAATTAATCACCTTTTAATCCTTGAAAATAAGGCTTATCACACTCCAAATGTAAGTGTTTGCTTGTCCCCAAGTAAAATTAACGAACTTGATTCCAACAACCAGCATGCATAAAAGATGAAGAAGACAAACTTCAAGAAGAACTAGGCTAGTATCTCATGAAGGATGTCAAAGCTCAATCTCCTACTATCAATCTCAAGTCATTTTTACCATAAACCTACTTTTCTTAAAACAAATATTTTCTTAAAAAAAATATAAAAAGCATGCATAAAAGATGAAGAAGACAAACTTCAAGAAGAACTAGGCGATGGACTCATATAGTATCTCATGAAGGACGTCAAAGCTCAATCTCCTACTATCAATCTCAAGTCATTTTTACCATAAACCTACTTTTCTTAAAACAAATATTTTCTTAAAAAAAATATAAAAAGACACAGAACTAACCCTCCCTTCCCCCAAACACGAGATAGACATTGCAAAGGAATGTACAAAAATTTCAACTAGGATAAAGACTTCCCATTAACACTGAAAAGGTTTTCGTTTAGAATATGGAATGCTATAAAACAATCCTATTAACCAAACAAAGTATGAAATGACAAATGGGTTGATCACAAGACTAGGAAATCTAGCTAATACATATCCCTAAGCTTCATGATTGACATTAAACACATGCATACAGCAGGGTAGTAAGATGACTCATTGAAAAGGTGTACATGTTGATCTTTGAAAAATTGGTGTTGCCTAAGCAAAAGAATAAGTAAACAAAGACGTTCATCAATAGATTATGTTGTGGTCAAAATTAGAATTGACATGTGTAAGTATCAACTCAATTCTGATCCCCATTAGCACGTGACCGACCTGTGAGCTCAGCGGAAAGTAGCATCAACATTTGGCACCGCCTGTGGGGACCGACATACAAAGCTTATTTGTACTCTAGCAATGGCTGAAGACAACGGTTCCTGTTCTGGAAGAAACGAGGATGGAGATTGTGAACTGCCTAATGGCAGTCTTTGAAAGGAGTTGGACGGCCCACCGGTCCCAAGAAAACCTAAGACCCGAGCTGACGCTAGCAAAACCAAGTCCACACCTGTAGAAGTGCCATAATCCGAGAAGATGGAGTCATAGCTGGCTGAGATGCAGGCCCGCATTGATGCCATGACCCAGGCGCTGCTCAATGAAGGAGTCCTGCTACCCAGCCTTCCTAGGCTCGAGCTCCAGCGTGATCCAAGGAAAGGGAAGGAAAATGAGGGCGAGAACCCTCGGAAGCGACAGGCCGAAAATCCTTTTCCCAAACTGGTCCTAGGCGGTAATGATCGACCTAGGCTAGACGATCTCCATCCAGAGCTTTCACCTCCACCCTCCAAGATTGGAGATCAAAGCAAAACTCGAGATCCAAGGCAGGTAGACCTCAATAAGGATCATCTTGAAGATTCCTTGGGCAATATTAGCTTGCAGGTACAGTTCGACCAACTAAAGAGAGACCTAGTAAGTAAGTGACGGGAGACTTGGAAAAAGTCGGGAAGCTTACCTTGGAGGACGATGAACCGGATGAGCCTTCTTTTGTTCAGGCAATCCTCGATGCACCTGTTACCTAGAAGAGACACCTTTCAACCATCGACAAGTACAATGGGACAAACGATCTCATCGACTATGTGTAGACTTACGAGTCGATCATGGACTTCCATGTGTCTTCAAACACGATAAAATGTATGGTGTTCTCAATCATACTACAGGGACCAGCTCGGAAGTGGTTCAGGTTGCTAATCCCATACTCAGTCACGAGCTGGAAACAATTGAGCAAGGCATTTATAGCTCAGTTTGCAGCCCACAAGGACGTAAAACATTCAGATACCTACCTCTTCTCAATTTGGCAGAGGCCAAAGGAACTTATCAGGGACTACATCAAGCGATTCCTTCTAGAGCAAATCAAGGTCGAAAATTGCACCAATCTACTAGCTCGATCCGACCTTTATAGGGTTGCTTAGAACGAGTAACCAAGTTCATCGAGATTGAAGACATTATGATGTCCAAAGACGACTAGTATCAGAAGAAGAGCGCTTCGACGAGGTTTGAGAAAAAGAAAGATGAGAAGAAGAACAACGGCAATAGCGGGAATATGTTTCGCCGATCTGATTATAATCAATGAGATGACCAGAAGGGAGACAAGCCCAGAGATTCAACTCGTTTACACAACTCAGAATTCCTCTGTCCGAGATCCTGGTCAATATACAGGGCACGAACCTGGACTTGTTGACGGATCTTAGGACAATGTTAAAAGATCCTGAGCAGCGCGACAAGTCAAAGTACTCACAGTTCCACCTAGATCACGGACACTGCACTTCAAATTGCTACGACTTAAAGCAACATATCAAAAGGTTTATCGGACAGGGCTACTTCAAGAAGTATGTCAGTAAGAGAGATCGAGACGATAGTTCAAATCTGTCAAGTAGCTGGAAGGAGCAAAAAAAGGAAAAGTAAAAAACTCCCACTAAGCAGAAAGACCGACCTCCCGTAATCAATACAATCCATAGAGGGCCTACGCTGGAGTCTTTGGCGAATGGGGTGTACACTGGAGTCTTCTTGAGAATCTCTTCGACATACTTCCCATTGTTGATCTTGGTGTGCAGGTCCCCAAGCTCCTTCTAGATGGCTTATTTCTCAACCCGCATAGCGTCCAGATCATGTGGCTTCCAGATCTTCATAGTTATGAAGCCTCTTAGTGACCTCCTTCAAAGTAGCCTCGCATTTGGCCGCCTAGTCGCTCATCTCGGTTGACAGCTGGTAAGTCAGCTTTCAGACGCACGACCTCGTCCCTGCTAGTCTTAGTGTCTAACAGTGCATTGCATGACTACTTCTCACCTCGCAGCAGCTCGTCGTGCCAGTCAAGATAAAGCTTAGTCTGTGCCACAATATGGCAGACCATGAGTATGACCTATCAAAAGCAAGTAGATGCGAAATTAACCCAGCTCAGAAAAATTAACAAAAAAAAGCAACTCACATCAGCCGAAACATCTATAGTCCTCTAGGGTTGCTAGCTGTGGGCATCATCGCCAAACGTTGTCGTTGGACCGACCTGACAAAGCAACTCCCAACGACCTCCTCAACCGCCGCTTTGATCCCATCGCTCACCGTGTTAGCACGGAGTGCATGTTGAAGTCTTGATGAGCCTCAGTCTGGGCTCTCTTGGAAGAAGGCTCCCCCACCTTCTCCGAAGGCACGACCTCGTGCACCCTCTTCTCCGACCTCTTTTCCATCTTATCTTTCTTGTCCTTCTTCTCTTTCTTTTTAAGGGAAGACCTAACATTCGGGGCGGGAGGAGCAGTGGTATCGTCACCCAATACCACAGTCTTAGGGACGACCTTCTCAGCAGGAGCCTTCGAAGTGTTTGCCTGAGCCGAGCTGGCACCCTTTCCTCAATTCTTTTCACCCGGTTGAAAATTTGAGGCAACATTTCAGCAGCTACAAAAATATTGTTAGCCAAAACCTGAACATTGAAACTTGAACTTAGAAGATGGTCGAGCTACACCAGCGGGGGCGGACTGAGCTTCAGAGTCAAAAAGCTCGTCAAAGAATTCGTACATACCAGATTCGATCAACGCAGCGTCTGTCAGAAGCAGTTTGGCAGTCCGCTTGTCGACTTCGAAACCTGGTCAAATAAGTCACTTTGGGGTACGCTTCGGAGTAACTGCACAAAGACCAAATGTAAGAAATGCGCAAAGCTCCGAAATCGAGCTGGAGGTCAAAATGCTTACCTAAGTTGCCAAAGCTACAGGGAACAACATGGAATGGCTCTCCATACTCGTCAGTCACGAGTCACTCCCCGTATACATAAAATCATTGACCCTTCCACTCTTTTAGGGACGAAGGGCCTTTAATGACTACACCAGTCCTAGGTCGGGTGCAGAAATAGTGCCTAAACTCTACTTTATGGATGCTATCAATGAGGTCGGTCCCAAGTATTTGATCTATAGTCAAGAGCTCGGTTGGTGACAAGCCTTCGCGCTCCCTACGCTCGCTTTCCTTCCACCACAAGTAATAGCACTCATACAACATCCCCTAACCATTGGGGATGAGCTGAGCAGGTGCTAGTTTCACCTCATTCAAGAATTCCTGAGCAAAGGAAGGTAGAGGGAGACGTACCCCGTAGTCGAACATCTAAAGGTAAGACCCGACATGTCCGACCGGAGGCTCTTCCAATGTCTCGCCCCGCTCATGATATCTCATGCTATGCAGCTCTGGATATCGTACTTAGCCCTAAGAATATCTAACCATCCATCCCCGAGCTTAGAAAGAGAGCCCTCTCTCCTATGGATTGTAATCCGACCTCTAAGGATGAGAGCCAGATCTACACTAGAATAGCTCGAGGACGAGCTACTAGCCCTACCGCTTCCCGAGCTATGCCAACAACTATCTACTCTGTGCATAACTAACAAAGCAACTAAAGGAGAAAGGCTAAATGAGACTGACCTCTAAGAGGAGCGATAAGAAGCTCAGATTGGCGTGAGAGCAAAAGCGATAGAAAGCGTGAAAAATGAAGATCATAAGGGGTGTCATAGATATAGGATTTGGAATGCAATCCTAGTCGTCCACGTAACCCCTCATGAATGGTCAAGATTCAACCTCGAAGCATGGAAAAACCATGCAAGCGTTAGACTTATCAGAGTGACGTTGCACATTATATCAGAGCGGTTGGGAAGACCAACTCTGCTCGCACCGCGACAGGTCATTCTCGAAAAACCATTTTATTTTTGTTTTATTCTCCTTACTCTTCTCTGCCAAACCGCAGCTCGGTTGTGCCAGAGAGAGGGCCAATCTTAGTGGTCAAAATCAGAATCGACACATGTAAGTATAAACTCAGTTCAGAGGAGTCGTATCTCAGAAGACAAACTATCGAAACCCGACAAACTAATCCACACTGAACTAAGATGAAAGAGAATACAATCGACGACCTTAGGAATCCGACTTCAAGTCTGACCACCGACCTGGAGGGCCCGACAGCCGTAACCACATATCATAACCACCTAACGGTCCTGTCTCCCCCGCCTGCCTATATAAGGGACACTGCGCCCATTGAATAGGTACGCAACTTCCTCCGATAATGACTTGAATATCTCGAGCTCGCAACTAACTTGAGCATCGGAGTGTTTGTTCCCTATGCAGGTTCACTTGGAGCACCCCGACAGCTCGTCCCTGTTAGTAGGTGACCGACCTGTGAGCTCGACGGAAAGTAGGATCAATAGATTGTAATATTATCTAGCAAGTTGCATACATTAAACTTCTTTTCCTAGATATACTTGATACAGGGCATCAAATCAAGCATGATTTTCTAATTGAATAGCTGTCCTACAAGGTAAAAATGATGCCACTAAACTAATAAAAAGACTTCTATCCAAATTAAAAAGAACAAAGAGGAAACAAGTGTCATAAAACTCCCTTGG
>NW_019104853.1:18548-40700 GCF_001995035.1 Momordica charantia | reverse complement strand
GCTCTTGGGATGGTGATGGCGAGGAGGAGGCTTGATCGGAAAGACCATTAGCTATGCTGCGTGCATTTAATTTCTTTTAGTTAGGATAGTTGTGGGTATTTAATCGTGTAGTTGAGTTGTTAGCGGTTGGTCTTGTTTAGTTTTATGGTCTAAAAGATGGTGTAAGGTTGCCGATTCATTATTCTCTTTTAGAGCATTAATTTTGTTAGCTTCTTGAACTACGAGATCGTAACCTACTTAGGATATTTATGAATACATTTGTTTAAGTTGATAGTACTTGAATTAGTTTTGCTTCATTGTCATTGAGGTGTTAATATTCATTTAGTGGTGTTGTTCTAATTGTTCAAGCTCTCGTGAGTGTTTAAAATCAGAGTAGCGCAGCGGAAGCGTGGTAGCCTTATTGCTTAGTATTGTTGCAAAGACAATTCTCTTGTTTATGTGAAAATTTTAGGTAGTCTTAGTAACGGTCCCTCTTTGGAAATGGTGAAATTCCTGGGGCGTTACAGTGGACCACTCAAAAGTTGACATGTGGCATCAAGATGACATACTTATACTGACGTGACATCCAAGAATCAAACAAATGAGAAGGCTACATGTGGTGCTTTCAATCTCTGCAATTTAAATTCCCAAAAATATCGTAATCACTCCAATCTTCATAAATTTGATATCAATTTCCACTAATTTCTCTAAATCTCTAAAATTCCCTTTATTTCATTTTCTTCCCTCACCTCTTAATTTACACTGTTCATCATTTGTTGCCCTAAATCCAATGGCCGAGTTTCATCCACGAAACTCTATTTAATGCCTTCAAATCCATCCTTCTCCACAGGTCAATTATCAAAACAAAATCTTTCACTCTTCGAATTCTTCTCTCAATTTTTTGCAAAATCTTCATTCTCTACTACACATAACTTGTTCATTTTTTGTGAGAGATACATTAGAGTGTGTGATAAAGAAACTATCTCAATTATGCATGAGAATTCCCTTATTCGAGGTGAACCCCCACAACAATAGTAAGAATAACTCCAATAACAAGATGATGAACCAATCCCAAGAAAGTTAAACAGATTTATGTTTGGTAAGATGATCAAAGATCAAGAAGAAAAGAGAACTTATTCCTATCTTAAAGATTTCGAACTCTCCACAACCTAATTGATCAAACTAGATTGAAAGTTCTAAACATGCATTCTAAACTCGAGAATACAAAGAAAGCTTAAAGCTTGAGAGAGACTAAACTCAATCTGAAATTTCATTCATCAAATGTTGTTGTCTTTGAGAAGCAAATATACATTCTTATTTATAGTAATTGAAAAGACACAACCCTTGGCCTAAATAGTCCAAACAGCCACCACCATTTCAAATCCATTCATGCACCCTTTTAAATGCAAATATACGAATTTGAAAAATACGAAATAAATTAAATATGTGGATGAATCTGGATTTTTAGATTCTTGGATGACAAGATGCCTTTTCAAGCTTGAAGGGATGCAACTCTTCACCAAGTGTGAACACCTTAGCTTGGAAGTGACCATTCAACCCTTCTTGTAGTCTTTTAGCTCTAGCTCTTGTGATTGGACCTTGTGGCATAATGATTGGCTTGTGATTGGGTTGACTTTGAGTGTAAGCTTCATTTGAGCTTCTCCACAGACCAATTATCAAAGCAAAATCTTTCACCTTTCACTCTTCAAATGCTTCTCTCAATTTTTTGCAAAATCTTCATTCTCTACTACACATAACTTGTTCATTTTTTGTGAGAAATACATTAGAGCATGACTCTTTAGCCACTACTTTGGAGCAAAATTTTGTGTAATCCACTTGTATTTTTACATTCTTCATTTTCAAATTGGGTTTTGTATTAAGATGTGGGTACACATTGGGTTGTGAGAAAAGTAAATTGGTTGGATCGTAAATCAGTAAAAAGGATCATGAGTTTCTCTTTAGCCTAGGACAAAAAGAGGTCGATCGGTTTGGTTTTCATCCGTAAGAGGGTGGTTGTAGTAAAATACCCAACAAAGAGACTTGGGGAGTGGAGTGAGAATTTCCGAACCACTATAAAAATTCTTAGTGTCACTCACTCTCTTCTCTTATCTCTTTTAAATTTAGTACTTATCTACTTTGAATTATTTTACTATATTGCATATATGTTTGCTTAAATATTTTGTTCAATAATTATTCTTCATGATAAATCTTATTTTTTGATTGTATAATTGTTTGTTATCCTTGAATTATTTTTTGAAGTTTGAAAAAGTGGTAGGCAACCCTATTCACCCCCCGCTAGCGTTAGCATTCGATCCTACCAATTGGTATCAGAGCAGGTAGCTCATNGTTGCCATTCAATCCTATATTTCTCTTCCAATAGTCTCTCCCATGGTTCATTTCTCTTGAAAGCTCCAATTTTTGTTCTAATTTTTTTAGAGAGAATTAATTTTGAGAGATATTTGTGCTTCTAGTTTTATTTTCTCTTAGTCATTTAAGGAATTATTTTATAATAATTTTTCTTATAAAAATTTTGAGTTATTTTGTAAGAATTGTTTTGAGAGTTTGTAATATAGTTCTTTAAGTTATATATTATTTATAAGGGTTGCTCTTGAGCTCAAAAAATAGCGTTTGTAACGGGTTGACGATCCTGAACCGTCGAAAGGATTGAGTTTTTTCTTGTTCGTGGAAAAAGAATGAGTTGTATCAGTTTGACGCATACCATGGAAAGAGTCGAGTTTTTTAATTAAATACCCCATAACTGCGTGAGGAGTGGAGTAGGACGATGGTACCGAATAACTATACAAATATTTTGGTGTCAAATTTCTCCAACCCTATCGTATTTAATTTTTACAATTAATTTTCGTTATCATAGGTTGCATGAAATTAATTGGTAGAATATGTTATCTTATTGTTTATTCTTAATCATTACATTGGAATTCATTATGGTGCTTCAAACGTATTTCTAATTTATTTACTGATTTGTGTTAAATTTAATTATTTGTAAAAGGTTGACTTATTTGTTTACACAAAGCCCACCGTTTTAGATTGTTTATAAAGTTTCATTAAATCCTATTCGCCTCTATCAAATGTTGTCATACCAAATCAATATTTCAAACCAAAATGCATCACGTGATAGCAGTAGAGTCCTTGTTCAGTTATGAAGAAATTGTGCTTCTCGTCAAGGACGTGCATCCTGATTTGGTTATATCCAGAATATGTGTCAACGAATGTGAGTATATTTTGTAACTGGTCATTGTGTCGACCAGTCGGTCTATCTGAAGGAGGGGAAGCTATCCTTAAGACAAACATTTTTTAGGTTTGTAAAGTCAAGGCACACTTGCCACTTGTTGTTGGCCTTTATTGACAAGAACGGTGTTGGAGAGCCACTGTAGTTAGTGTGCCTCATGAATGAAGTTTGCTTTAAGAAGCTGCTCCGCTTTAGCAGCGATAGCTTCAGTTCGTGTGGCATCAACCCAAAGTTGCTTCTACTTCACCGGTTTGTATTTGCGATAGACATTCAACCTCTGTATCGTGACTTTGGCGTCAATTCCTCACATATCTTTGTGTGACCATGCAAAGATATCTGTGTTGTTTTCCATAAAATTTATGAGGCTTCTCTCTGGTTCGACCCCTAGCTTTGTCTCGATGTTGGCTTTTTTATCCTCGGTCAGAAGAGGACAAGCTTCCGTTCTTCAGCAGGGGAGCCTCTTTAGTCGTCACCCCTGTGGTATTAAGGCTCCTTAGAGTATAGTTCCTCCGTGGCTGTGCTCTATTCGAGAAACGCTTCATTGAGGGGACGTGCCAGCCCATTCATCTTTCATTTGTAATCACAAGTGTTGAACGAGTAGGTCTAATTGGCTATCAACTCTCCCGATAGACACAGCACACATTGTTGATGTCAATTTTCGGTGTAGTGTTGCGTAAGAGCCACGAATGCTATCGCCTCCTAGCTCTTTAAATTATATTCTCTTAGTCAGTTTAAGGTCATTATTTTGTAAAAAAATTTCTTATAAAATTTGTGAGTTATTTTGTAAGAATTGTTTTGAGAGTTTGTAATATCGTTCTTTAAATTATATATTATGTACAAGGGTTGATCTTGAGCTTGAAAAAGAGCGTTTGTAATTGCTTGATCCTAAACCGTCGAAAGGATTGGGTTTCTTCTTGCTCCTGGAAAAAAAATGTGTTGTACCGGTTTGACTCCTAACATGGAAAGAGTCGAGTTGTTTAATCGAATATCCCATAAGTGCTTGGGGAGTGGAGTACGACGATGGTGCCAAACAATTATAAAAATATTTCGATGTCAAATTTCTCCAACTCTCTCCTGTTTAATTTTTACAATTAATTTTTGTTATCATAGGTTGCATGAAATTAATTGGTAGCATATGGTCTCTTATCGTTTATAGTTAATATTTACATTGGAATTAATTATGGTGCTTCAAATGTATTTCTAATTTATTTATTAAGTTATGTTAAATTTAATTATTTGTAAAAAGTTTACTTATTTCTTTACATAAGGCTCACCGTGTTATATTTTTATAAAGTTTCACTAAATCCTATTCACTGTTCTCAAATGTTGTCATACCAAATAAACATTTCAAACCAAAAGGCTTCACGTGATAGTAGTAGAGTCCTTGTTCAGTTATGAAGGAATTGTGCTTCTAGTCAAGGACGTGCATCCTGATTTGGTTATATCCAGAATAGGTGTCCATGAATGTGATTATTTTGTAACTGGTCATGGCGTCGACCAGTTGGTCTATCTAGAGGAGGGGATGACACGACCTGTCCCAAAACACCTACTAGTCCTAAAACGAGTCGTGCCAGCCACAGACCCCGACTAACTACGAAGTCAATGGGCACCCAGAAATAGAAGGTCTTTGGGACCATTTGACTCCGCGCGTTGAGAGAATTATTCTACTGTGTATATTGAGATTACTTTATGCCAGTGAACCAGAAATAGAATTATTATGCTGTGTGTATTGAGATTACTCTGCGCCAAGTAGATCATAATAGAATGTGGATAGATATGTGGTGTTGAATTTTCTTAACGTGTTTTAGGTTTGAAAGAAGGTATTTGATATGTATTTAGAAGGTATTTTTAGAAAGTACATGTCGTTACAAGTTATGTTTAGAAAATTTACTGAGTTTTTAGTTGCTCAAGTTTTATGAGATTTAAATGAGAATGTTGTTACTTCAGTTTATGAAGTTTGTTTTAAGAACTGAATTTTTTAGTTGTTTATGAAAGAAGTTTTACGAGAATATTTTCCTATTAACCTACCACTCACTGAGCTTCTCAGCTCACTATTTATGTTTTGTTTTTCCCCAGGCTGTACTTGAGTATCTGAGTTTCTTAGTTTCTCGGTTTATGAGTTTCAAGGAGATAGTAGTTCAGCTTCTGCCACCCAGGATAGTTCAAGAGTTGCATATCATTTTGTATGTAATTTCATTGATTTGTAAGAAATTTTTTATCTGCACTCTTTTGATTAAAAAAAATGAATAGAGTGGAGGTTAGAACGGTTGTTCTGTTGAGATTTTTGATTTACTGTGCATCTATTTAAAGGTTGTTAGTCAAAGTTCAGGTCCAAGATAAGAAGAAGTTGACCATTGACTTCGTAGTTAGTCGGGGTTTGTGGTCGGCGCGACTCATTATAGAACTAGTAGGTGTTTTGGGACGGGTTGTGTCAGGGGAGCTATCCTTAGGACAAACATTTTTTAGGTTTGTAAAGTCAATGCACACTTGCCACTTGCTGTTGGCCTTTATTGACAAGAACGGTGTTGGAGAGCCACTGTAATTAGTCCGCCTCATGAATGAAGTTTGCTTTAAGAAGCTTCTCCGCTTTACCAATGATAGCTTCGGTTCGTGTGGCATCAACCCAACATTGCTTATACTTCACCGATTTGTATTTGCGATAGACATTCAGCCTCTATACCATGACTTTGGCATCAATTCCTCGCATATCTTTGTGTGACCATGCAAAGATATCTGTGTTGTTTTTAAGAAAATTTATGAGGTTTTCTCTCTGGTTCGACCCCTAGCTTTGTCTCGATGCTGACTTTTTATCCTCAGTCAGAAGAGGACAAGCTTCCATTCTTCAGCAGGGGAGTCTCTTTAGTCCTCACCAGTATGGTCTTGGGGCTCCTCAGAGTATAGTTTTTCCATGGGTGTGCTCTAGTCGAGAAACGCTTCAGTGAGCAGATGTGCCAGCCCTTCGTCTTTCATTTGTAATCATAAGGGTTGAACAAGTAGATCTAATTGGCTATCAACTCTCCCCAAAGACACAACACCCATTGTTGATGCCAATTTTCGGGCTAGTGTTGCGTAAGTGTAACAAATGCTATCGCTTCCTAGCTCGAAGTTCACCTGCAGGCATAAACCTAGCACCGGTGTGGTGCTATATCGATTCGACGATTGCACTCTAATGCCTAGGTTAGAACTTAAGATGAGAGCAATCGTGTAGAAATCAAGTAATGTTCGAGGCTAAAATCTAAGTGAGAGTCAGCCTCAGGGTGTGTGCCGAATTCGTGTAAGGGTTTGCGTAGGAATTTGTTGTTAGAAGAGTTATGCATAGTAGGAGTTGCATGCCTAGATTAGGGTTTCCATGTAGTTTATATATGGAGACAGAGAGAGTGGGAAAGAGAAGAGGGCCATGTCAGCCACTCAAGATGACGACCAACACTCTTATTCCCCCTATGCACTACAGGGAGGCACGACAACATACTAGCCAATTATTTGGAGAGTATCACGATTTGTGTGTGGGGTGTTAGCGCTTCCCTCGCTGGCTGTCTTTCGTATCAACCATTCAAGTGCGCTCAGCCCCTGGATCTGGTGCGCTCATGGTGGAACTTGGTGCACTCTATTTCCTTCATCTTATATCTCGTAGGTGTCGCCCATGTGGCTCGATTGGAGCCTCAACGTGTGTCACCCTATATTTACATGATAACAATCTCATTTGATAAAACTATTCAATATTTAGTGATATAATTTAAACATTTTAGTTTCGAACCATCTACGCACCAATGTTTATAGAATAAATTTATAATCTAATCACAAAGAAAAAAGTAGCTTGTTTTGTCCATCTTATTTGTCCTTACCATTGTTTCTATTCTGAATTCTTATCATTGTTTCTATTTTGAATTAGACAAACTAGTCCGCTTTATTTGGACCCTATTGGGTATTGGGTATTGGGTAGTCTACTTCAGCTCTTATAATTGAAGGATCTACATTGATTAATTAAATAATTAAATAATGAAATTCAATACTGTGATAACTTGCCCACTATTTAGAGTACAAGTTTTTATATATGTGCTATATTTATAAATATTTTATCTATAGTTTGAGCCAAGGCTTTGTTTAATCATTAATAAATGTAAATGATATGTCTAAAACAAAATATCTCCAAAATGAAAACAAATGAGTTTGTTTCTCTATATGATTTTGGAAGGTAAAGATTATATATATTTTAAAATCTATAGTGGTTTGTAACCCATGGAAATCAAATTTGAAATAATCAAATTGGTTTATAATAACTTCGTAAAGAATTACTTTAAAATTTGTTATTCAAAAAATGATTGGAAAATAATTGATCAAGCATCACTTTAGAATGACTTTATGATATTTTGTCATCATCTATATACAATCACTCACAGATACAGGACAATCAAACTAGTTTATCTATATAATCACTTATATATATAGCATAATAAAAAAAACTAGTGATTACGATAACTTTCAAGAAAATGTAACCATATTTGTTTTTGGTAAAATTACCGTGTTAAATTCACCTGGTGTTAGTTAAAAAGATGCGATGTGAGCTCAGCTACCAGATACAACGTAGTCTAGACGGTCCACCCGAGCCAGCTGGAGAAACTCCCTCTATATATTAAGAGTAAAGATGTAGATCGCGAGGTATATTTTACACAACTCTATTCAATATGGTCCACCTTAGCGATCCCGAAGAGAAACTTGGGACACAGGGTACGTTTTACACCAACTACACATGTTTTGGATAACCTTAATCTTTTTCTACTCTCAACAAAACCCTATATGTAACTGGATCCTAGCATATTGGAGATAAAACTACATTTATGTGTAGATGTGCAGTATTCGTTGAAATATTTGACATTGGAACCCGAATCTCAATCAACAAGACTCACACAAAGTATGTTATTAAATGACTTTCTACAAATTGTTTTAAAAAATTATTTATGTTAAGAAGTGTTTAATTAGAAGGCAGGCTCTTAAATTTGAAATACCAAGAAGCTGTTAGCATTCAACCAATTTGTGAAAAAATTTATGTTCTAATCCAAACACCTGAGGATCAAAAACATCCAACAAAACATGGAACCACTTACTACATTTTTGTCGTGTTCGTTTCCTTTGATGTAACCCTCAGAGTTGCCTTTTTCCTTTTTATTCTTTTTATTTTTATTTTTTTCCTTTTTTAAATAAATTTTAAACAATTTCTGAGCATCCCATATGAATACTGGCAACTGGAGAAAGAAAACAAATATACTTCACTTCATATCTGTTTTTACGTCTATTAATATTAATTGTATATAGTAATATAAGACAGATGGTCAATCCCCATTGGTTGTCAGGAGAGGTGCAGGGACAGATTGTTCAAAGCAGCAGAGAGATTCCCCAACCAAACACGGTACGATTTTTTTATTTTTTTTTTATAATAGTAAGGTTAAAATATTAGTGTTGTCTCTTTATTTCATCGAAATTATTTATTTTAATCTCTATCGATTTTATTTTGATTAATTCGATTTATTATATTTTGAAAATATTCATTTTAGTTCATGGGCATATAAAAATTTATCATTTTAGTTAATCTTTGAAAAATTTGACTTAAATTCTACACTTAAATGGGAACTCATTAGTATAATGTAATAATTACATTTTCAAAAATATATTAATTGTATTGTCATGTTGAAATTGAGATGGAAAAATGATAGGATTAATGGGATGGAAAAATGATATGATTAATAATAAAATGAAGAGACCCAAATAGTAATTTTTTTAAAAGTATAGAGACTTAAATAACCCTTGGTATAGTGATTGAAATAAACAAAAGGTCAAAGACAAACTAGTACTTTAAGTACCTTAGGTTAAAAAAGACACTTGGTCCCGATGCTTCTGCTAAGAGTAACGATTTAATCATAGTTTGTAACGATTTAGTCCTTGTATTTTTAAATTGGTAACAATTTAGTGTCTGAAATTTAGTATGTGACAATTTGATTCCTATAGTTTAAAATTTGTAACAACCTATTATGAAAATTTTTGTCCAAATTAAGTATCGATTTTTGTCTTATAACCATTTAGTCTTTGTAATTTATAAACACATTTTGTCATTTATCGGTTTAACGATCTAAATGTACAAGAACTTAACAAAAACTTTTACAATATGGACTAAATCGTTACAATTTTGTAACTACTAAGACTAAATTGCTACATATTATAATTTGAGACATAAATTGTTATAAATCTAAAATTATAGGGAGTAAATTATTGCCAACTAAAATTCAGGAACTAAATGATTATTTTAATATAAAAATACACTACCAGAAGTATTTTTTAACATTGACCTTATTTTTTAAAAGATATTTGGAGACGGAAGAGAGAAAAAAAATAGAAAAATGAGTCAGCATAGTAACAAACTTGTCACTGTTGCGTTGATGACAATAATGTACGGGGCAACAATATCCCATAAACCGCGGCCGATGCTACGTTGCAAATCTTCTTGCAAATTATTGTACCCAAAAAAACATTTCACATTCATTTATACTTTATCTTTTGTTATATTATTATTTTTTATCTTCAAATAATTTTGATGTTCCATAGGATAACTTTGGGTTCACGGCTCGTGGTCGCCTTACATTTTTTTCAAGTACAACATGAAGTGAGAGATCAAACTCACAACTTTTTGATTGAAGATATATGTTAATTACCGTTGAGATATGCTCGCTTTGACACCTTAAACTTTTGAAGCTCCGTAATAATTATATAAAATTAACAAATGTTATCTGGTTGAGCGGCAAATGTAAGCCTAAGCCCCACCTAAGTTTCTATGTTGGAAAAAATTTCATCATTTTTTTTTAAATAAAGGAAAAAAAAAATTATAGATTAGTTGAATTTTCTTAAAATGAAAACAAGATAAATTATAAATTTTCGATATAAATTAGTGGCACGTTTAAACCCTAATTTTAAATTATTTAGTCACCACCTACTCTTTTAACCTATAAGTTTTTGTTATTAATTTATACATAATTTTTCATTTCTTTGATCTAGTTATTGCTATAACAAATTTCAAAACTTATTTTTCTTTCAATTTATATGTTACTGTAGATATATAATATTTTCTCTCTATAAATTATTGCACTGATATTTTTTCCTTCTCTTTGAATCATCATTTTCGAATTCAATTGTTCTTATTTTATATAATTTTTAATTTTAATTCCGTAGAATCTTATAGAAGTTGACAATTTAAGATTATTTGTCTAAGGTACATTTTTATTATCTTTAAATCAAATTTACTATGAATTTGAATATTTTGATTTATATTAAATATAATATTTAGTAAAAACTTGAATATAATATTAAATTGGCTTGTTTCAAACTTCTTTTATACATATAATTATTATCATTCTTATTATATAATATTAAATTGGCTTGTTTCAACATCATCATTATTATCATTCTTCTTATCTATTTTAGCTTTTTATTTTATTTTGATTAATATTGTTGTAGATTTAATTTGAAATTTAAATGGAAAGATTCTATAAAATAAAATTGACGTGGTTATCATCTCCTAACAACTTATAATTCAAGTAGGCTACTTCTCTACCATCTGTTGGGTTTTAACAAAATATTGGAATAGAAGTTGTTCCACATTGGAACAATACAAGGATGATCTCCATGTGCTAGAAGTTGTCCCACATTGGAAAAGTACAAGGAGGAGGTGTGTTCCAACTACTATAAAAGGAGCTCATGGGCTTGGTTTTAATCATCCCAATTGAAATACGAAATATGTGTGATTGTAATAATTTTTCACATAGTGGAATTTTCCTTGTGGGCCGTGGTTTTCTTGCAGTAGAAGTACATGATTTTTTCCCATCAAGTGGTATCAGAGTATGCTTTGTGGTTGCAGTATTGTTTGAACATCCACATCATGAAAGATTTCTTGAAACAAGCTACAGTTCTGTGATGTGAATAGTGTGAGTTGTTCACTATTTGTAGATTCGCTAGGAGTGTGAAGTCGATATGTCATTCTTTATGAGTCTAGTGAAGATTGACGTGGAGAAATTTGACGGAATGATCAACTTCGACTTGTGGCAAATGCAAGTCAAGGATGTGCTGATACAAGCTGGGTTACACAAGGCGTTAAAGGGAAGACCGAGTGAAGTTACTTCTGAAAAGCGCTAAGCATTGATGGTGGTCCAATGGAGTCTAGTGGTGGTTCCAGTAGAGGTTTTAAAAAGTCCAGCATGAGTGATGAAGATTGGGAGGAAATGAATTTGAGGGCTGCAAGTGCAATATGAACAGGTTTGGCTAAGAATACGAACAGGGCTGCAACTGCTTTACCATGATAGATGATGTGATGTTAGCAGTTCCACAAGTTTACACATGGACATTAACTTGGCTGTAATGCAAGGTGTGTGTGGTGGAAGTTATATCGATGGCTGAAGAACTTTCAGGTGAGCCAAGTAGGTGGAAGTTGCGCCCTAAATCTCAGCAGGATTTATCGACATGTGATGAGGAAGAAAAATCTTGGAAGGCGACATTCCAAGTGGAGTAAGCTGTAGTTCTATTCATTGAGAATTATGATTGTCGGTGAAGACAATGAGTGCAGTAAAAGTTGTGAACTTTTCAATATCTTGCCAAGGTGGAATTTGTTGGGTTTTGACAAAATATTGGAATGGAAGTTGTCTCACATTGGAAGAATATAAGGATGGTCTTCATGTGCTAGAAATTGTCCCACATCGGAAAAGTACAAGGAGGAGGTGTGTTCCAACTAGTATAAAAGGAACTCATGGGCTTGGGTTTTAATCATCCCAATTGAAATACTTTAACCTTGGTATACCAGCTCTAGTTAACTAAGCAGTATTTGCTTTGCGGGAGAGAAATTTGTGTGATTGTAATAATTTTTTACATAGTGGATTTTCCCGTATGAGCCGAAGTTTTTTCTTCGGTTTAGAGTTTTTCCACGTTAATTATTGTGTTTATTTATTTTATTGATTTCTTAAATTTATCAGTTATTTTCTTCTTATTCCTGCGGTAGAATTAGGAGATTTTTCCCATCATCAATAATATATTAATTGCCACCAAGTTGTTTTTCCTACCAATAGTTTTCTTAAGCTCTAAAAGCATGCTTATCTGGAGTTGATTTAGAAAGAAAGAATAAAAGAAGAAGAAGAAAAAAATAGACCCCCCTCGAATCTTTAAAATTTGTAAAATTGTAAAATTAGAATTGTAAAATATATAACCCACCGGAGAGATTTTGTAAAATCCTTATTTCTATAAAGATATAACGTCAAAATTGGTTGTAAAATATTTCTCTTCCACTTTGTCCACTTCAAAATAATTTTCTTCTAAATTTGGCATCTTAATGTTTCAAAGCTGTGGACAACATCCACCTTTCATGATCAAATTAAGATTCTGAAACTTCTTGACAATTCAAATTAAAAATAATAATGAAAAAATAAACAATAAGAAAAATCTGTCGCAATGGATTGGGTGACTTCAGAGTTATTTTTCCCAAAAAGAAAAAAAGAAAAAAACCCTTATAGACGAACTTGCATCGGTGCGGTGTCTGCCTAAAAATCTTCGAAAATCAAGTTAGTAATCGAAGTGAATTATACATTTTTCACTCGGTGCTGGTGATGGTTTTTCCCTTTTATAGGTGTTCATGGCTGACCAGGGAGAACATGTCATATATGGTGCAGCAGTGCTGCTCGCCGTATGGGGTGCAGCAGTGCTGCTTTATGTGGTGCAGATGATCATGCAAGGATATTCTTCGTGCGTGGTGGGCGCTCTGCCACCTGACAACCTATCTTTTATCAAGACTATTGTTTGCAGGACATGGCGCATCCCCTGTATCGCTTAGGAGGCGTACAACCGTCGTCCTCTCCACTCGTACGCTCCTCATCCTCGGTGATCCCACTTCTAGCTGTCACCCCCAGATCCTTACACGTCGCCTGCTCGAATTTCACCCTATATAGTTAGTCCTCTTTCGGGTCTAGTTAGCCTTGGTTGAGTGGTCTTCCTTAAATCAAGTGAATATGTGTGCAGGTTAGTTTGGGGGCACGTGTTGAGAGGTCTTCCTCGAATCATAGTGGGGTCCATGCATTGGATTGGAAGCAACGTGAAGGCCATTCGTTCGTACCACTATATTGATGGGGAGGGACACGTGCCTCCTATTGTTTCATGGGCAATCACATCTTCTAGCGTGTAGAAGATCGGTGATCGATGTCATCTATGATTCTCTATAGCCGTTTCAATTCGAAGTGACTTTTGGGAGAATTTAAATCTTCACCCTAGGCTGCCATATGTCATTTTGTGTGTCCTTATTTGTGCTTCTCTACTTAAGTCGAGCTTTTCCTTCCCTTTTAACAGAGTTTTCCCGTTTCATCTTGTCCATATTTTCTTCCTTTTATGGCCAGTTTGAGGAAAAAAACCTTCCTCAGTTGAAGGATGCCTGATGGTGGTGCATATTCCGTCAATTTTGACAGAAGAAGGTTTGGGGAACTGAGGGCCTCCTATCGCATCCGTGATTATGTCCTGGTGCGACAGCACTCAGAGGGTGAAAGGATCAACTCCTCTACTCCAAGTTGGGCAGGCTTTTACCCTCAGATGTTCGAGAACGGGGTTATGCTTCCTCTTTTACTTGTACGTGCAGTCTTTCCTGCCCCTTGTTGGGCTGACACTCACTCAACTTGTCCCTCAACTATTGGGGGATCATGATGGATTTGGCCATCTTTGTTGCTAGAGTATGGCAACGACGAGAGGACGACGACGGGTTTGTTGAACGCCCTTCTCATTCAGAAGCTTATCTCAAGTTTTCTCAGGGTTTTCAGCCTTAAATCTTGCTATAAGGAGATACTAAAGGTCACCTCCTCCAATAACCACTAGAAGAACAAATGGTTCTTCATGAGTGGGACCTGTTTTACCACAGACGTGCCCGTCTGCAATTTAGTCTCTAACCACTTTGAGGATAATGGTAGGCCTTTTGTTAAGCGGTTGTTCTCGAGGAATTGGGGGGGGGGGGAAGGCGACACTTCTCTATTATAACTCGTTTCTTTGATCCCTTTCTTAATAATGACGGAAGGCATTTTGCCTCTTTCCCCAAAGTCGTCATCTGTGCTCGCGGCGATTAAGGCCATCCCTTTCTATGGTTGATCCCGATCTGCCATCATAAATGAGAGGAAGCTCACTCTTTATGCTCTTGTCGCAGACTAAGTCGGCCCTATCTGTGGCTGCGACCTTCGTCGAGACTTTGAGGAGAAGCTGCCATTTTACAGATCCATGTGGATCGGACTCAACATTGGGCGACGTTCGTTGAATCTCAAATTGCCAACCTCACACGAGAGTTGGAGCAACTAAGGTAGAGGTTGCGAACATCACTAAGGGGGAAGGAAGCTGGGCTAAAATTAACTCAAGCTAAGGATAGGGTCGTCTGGGCCGAATAAGGGCATGTCAGAAGTTAATTGGAGACCGTACAGGCTTGGGAAGTAGAGGCCACAGCTGTTGGGCCCTCAATAACGAGTCTACCTAGGTAGCTGATGTCGAGGCTAATGGGATGTTAATCCCGCAGCGGAAATGAGGATCATGTTCTTGGATTTAAGGAGAAATATTAACGACACGGTAAAAGGAAAAACAAAGAGGTTTAACTTACTTTTGAAGACGTTCTTCAAGGCTTTTGCATTAAATTCGTTCAACACCACCACGAAATCTTCTTGGCTATCATGTGAGAACGAAGGAGTACTTGTGAGAGCACTAACTTGGGAGCAAACTGATTTTTGATTGAGATAGTACATTGAGAGAAAAAGGGGAAGATACAGAGGAACAATATGTAGGGATCTTCCTTACATATTTGATTGATCAGTGGCGTGAGAACTTACCCACGTCACTGTAACCTATCCACGTCACATTTAAAGATATTCCAAGAAACTTGAACCTTGTTTTACCTATTGTGAGCTAGCAAGGGGACTTAATGGACTTACAGATCAGAAGGTCCAACGATATGAGATTAATTGGTTAATCAACATTCGTTAACTGCAGGTCACTCCATTAAAGACCCACGGCTGCTCTCTTCTCACTACATAATATTTTTGTGTCTACGGATGTACGACCATTACCGTCAATCTTTCACAAGTTCTCACAACTTTAGTTGGGTGAAATTACAATTTTACCCCTAAGTTACCTATTGCTCCTTAAATACGACTGCTACTCTAATGAACAACCCGATTATGGTCCGACCAATAACTGGAAGTCCCTCTCGGGCCAGTGAGAGGGTAGGGCCCCTTGTTCAAGTCCCGGAGTGATACGCGACAACCCAAGCGTATTGAGGTACTCGAGCCACGAACCACTTGAATCCAATCGTATAGTTGGTTCAACCCGAAAGGCCAAGGTTAGAGGGATTACCTTTGCAGTCGTTACCTTGAGCAGATAGATGACTCACTATGCTCGACGCTGGAGACACTCCACGAGTTTGATGACCAATCAAACAAGCATGCTTCGAGGGGTTCAAACACGAAGGCCTAAGTTCAGCCACAAAAAGGGATTCGAGATTTGAAAGGGGGGTTTGCACACGGCAATGAGAGAAACTTAATTCTATTCAGAAGACAATTCCCAGATGTATTACAATGGAGGGGTACAAGCCTATTTATAGGCCAAGGCCCTTGGCCTTTTAAGGAAAATAACAAAATAAAAATTGATAAATTCCTAAAAAGTCTAAAACTTGCCTAAAAGTGAATTTAAATTTGATAAATAAAACAAAGAAATCAAAGATAAAATCCTAAAACAAATCTCCCAAGAATAAACAAAAATGTTAAGGAAATTATTCCTTAATTTGGAGGAGTGCGCGGCAAGGAAGGTTGGCGCGCATGGGCTGGGCGGACAAAAAGGCACTCGCTCGCGGGGATTGGGTGGCACGCTAGGCGTGCGTGTTGGGTGTGTTGCCTTAAACTTGTAGTTTGTATTTTGTAAAAACAAATGTATATTCAATAAAGTTTTGTTCAATAAATTTCTTGTTGAATTCATAGCATTGCATTGTCAAAAATCCAATAAACTAAACATCCGAGGTTATTTTAGTGTAACCGAGACAATATATCGACTGGGTATATATTTGATATACCCCTGATATTCAATGTATATATTTGATATACCCTTGATATACAAGTGGATAATCTCCAATGAATAACCTAAAGGGTCTATAGTATATGGATAAGGCTGGGTACCTTATCCTGGCAACACTATGGATATGACCCACTCTGTAAAGGTTACAGACAACTCGATCCAGGTCGTTCGTGTGGAGACATGCAGTAGGGGTATCCTATACAATGAGTAGGTATAAGACCGAACCACAAAGTAGCCAATCTTTAGATGTAACACTGTTAACTAATAGATTGTTGTTTCTTAGGATGACCAGGCAACTCATTCTCAATCTTGAGTGAGTCATGGACTCCTCCCCGTGAGGGCTCGTCCTTTGATCTGTATGTGTGAGAGTGGCCCAGTTGCCGACTCAACATTTCTACCATTTTGGGGACGAGACCGAGTGAGGAGCTGGGAACATAACTTCACAAGATGGAATTCACTCCTCTCTGACTTTAGGGGAGTAGATGAGTGNCAATGTGCTAGCAACATCAACGGCAAGGTGCTGGCGGGCATGGGGCAACACGGCGCGCGCGGCAGGGGTGCGCGTGGGCATAGGCGTACGGCTGTCCTTTGCGTTTGGTAAGACACACTCGTGCTATGTGCTCTTCACTCGGTTGTACCTTGATGAGACACTGATACTGAATCTTGGTGCCTTCATTCCTTTCTTCTTGTATGGAGCCAATATAGCTTTGTACGTATTTTTCCATGGCTCCTTGAAGCTTTTTGGCTTGGGCTCTCGTGATTGGTTCCTTGTGGTAAGCTCGGTGGCTTCATGATCACATCATCTCCTCCTTCTTGAAAAGGATTCGTCTTTGAATCAAGTTCTTCACCTACATCAAAAGGAGTTAAGTCAGCAACATTAAAAGTGGCACTAACACCATACTTACCCTTGGAGATCGATCTTGTATGCATTGTCGTTGATCCGCTCAATCACTTGAAAACGATCGTCTCCTTTAGGATTGAGTTTGGAACTTGTCTTGTTTGGAAATCGTTCCTTTCTTAAGTGTACCCAAACCCAATCTCCCCTTTGAAAGACCACATGCTTCCGGTGTTGATTAGCTATTGAGGCAACCTTGTTGTTATTCTTTTCGATCCTTTCCTTAACTTCCTTGTGTAGGGAGTGCATAAGATCCACCTTGCTTTCGGCTTCAAGACTAGCAAGCTTGTTAGGTGGCATAGGAAATAAATCAAGTGGAGTTGATTGAAACCATATACTACCTCAAATGGCGAACAATGAGTAGTGATATGTATTGCTGAATTGTATGCAAATTCCACAAATGGTAAGCACTCTTCCCAATTCTTCAAATTTTTGTCTATAATTGACCGAAGTAAAGTAACCATGATCATATTAATGACTTCGGTTTGTCCATCCGTTTGTGGGTGGCAAGTTGTTGAAAATAATAGTTTCGTTCCCAACTTTCCCCATAATACTTTCCAAAAGTGACTTAAGAACTTAACATCCCTATCACTAACAATAGTTCGAGGAATGCCATGTAATTTAACCACTTCTTTGAAGAATAGATCCGCAATTTGTTTGGCATCATTACATTTTAGACAATGAATGAAATGTGCCATCTTGCTAAATCTATCTACTACCACAAAAATACTATCCTTCCCTTTTTTTTACGTTAGTAACCCTAGCACAAAATCCATCGATATATCTAACCATGGTACTATGTGAGTGGGTAAAGGAGTATACAATCCGTGTGGCATAGTCCTAGACTTGGCTTGCTTGCATGTTATACAATTCTCACATACCTTATTGACGTCACGTCGCATTTTGGGCCAAAAGAAATGTTCGGCAAGCATGTCCAAGGTCTTTGCAACTCCAAAGTGACCCATAAGTCCTCCTCCATGTGCTTCTTTGACATGTAGTTATCTCGTAGATCCTTGGGGAATGCACAACTTGTTTTTCTTGATTAGAAACCCTTCAAACATAGTATACGGCTCACAAGTTCCTCCATTAGCACAAATCTCAAAAGGGTTAGCAAAATAGGGATTAAGAGGATAGATGGACTTGATGTGCTCAAACCCTAAAAGTTTGGTACTTAAAGTAGAGAAAAGAGAATACCTTCTTGATGGTGCATCGGCCACTATGTTTTCCTTACATTTCTTGTACTTGATCACGTATGGAAACGTCTCTATAAATTCCAACCACTTAGCATGTCTTCGGTTGAGTTTGTCTTGGCTCTTCAAGTGCTTCAAGTTTTCATGATCCGTGTGGATAACGAACTCCTTCGGCCATAGGTAGTGTTGCCAAGTTTGCAAAGCTCTCACCAATGCGTAAAACTCCTTGTCATATGTTAGGTAGTTCAAAGTTGCTCCGCTAAGCTTCTCACTGAAGTACATGATCGGTCTTTGGTTTTACATAAACAAGATTTAAGAGTGTTGAAGGACTTATCTAGTTCGGGACCCCATTGAAACTTCACAGTCTTTTTGACTAGCTCGTTGAGGGGGGAGGCAATCGAACTAAAATCTTTGATGAATCGCCTATAGAATCCAGCTAGACCATGGAAGCTTCGTATTTCACTTACACTTTGAGGGGTCTGCCATTCTTGAATTGCTTTGATATTCTCTTGGTCAACCTTTACTCCTTGACTTGTCACAATGAAAGCTAAGAAGTTGACTCTCTCCATACAAAAGCTACACTTCTTGATATTAGCAAAGAGCCTTTCGACCCTAAAGGTAGCTAGCACAAACATCACGTGTTCCACGTGCTCTTCCAATGACTTAGAATATACTAGGATGTCATCAAAGTAAACCACAACAAATTTCCCTAGATATTCTCTCAAAACATGGTTCATAAGCCTCATAAAAGTGCTAGGTGCATTAGTCAATCCAAAAGGCATCACTAACCATTCATACGAACCAAATTTTGTTTTGAAAGCGATCTTCCATTCATCACCTATTTGCATCATAATTTGATGATATCCAGATTTTAAATCAATCTTAGTGAACAAACTACAACCATGCAATTCATCAAGCATATCATCTAACCATGGTATTGGATGTCTATATTTAATGGTGGCTTTGTTTATAGCCTTACAATCTACGCACATGCACCAAGATCCATCTTTTTTTGGCACAAGTAAAATGGGAACACTACAAAGGCTAAGGGATTCTCTTACATACCTGTGAGCAAGCAACTCCTCTACTGGCTTTTGGATTTCTTCGACCTCCTTGGGGTTGGTTCGATATACCGGCAAATTGGGAATTTGGGATCCCGGAACAAAATCAATTTTGTGTTCTATTCCTCTTAAAGGTGGTAGCTTCTTAGGGATCCTTTCGGGAACCATGTCTTTGAATTCTTGTAAAAGCTTAACAGAAATACTAGGCAATGTATCTTGAAGTTCTTGAGTTAGGAGACACGTACCTTTGCACATAAACATGAGGAGCATTTGGTTAGAACACTAGGCTCTCTTGATCTCAATTGAACTTGCCATGAGACTCACGACCTTCTTACCTTTTATAGGAAGTTTACTCTCTTCTTGTCGAGCTTGAGCAACCTTCTTGCTCTCGGCCTCGTTCCTTCTTTCTTCCAACTTCCTTTGATCAATCCTTACTTCCCTTGGAGATAATGGAAGTAGTGTGGTTTTCGTGTCGTTATTGCTAAATGAATATTTGTTGTGAAAACCATCATACCTTACTCTATTGTCATATTGTCACAGTCGTCCAAGTAGCAAGTCACATGTGTGCATGGGTACGACGTCGCAAATCACTTCGTCTTTGTACCTTCCTATAGAAAAAGGGACTAGGACTTGGTGTTGGACCTTGATTTTCCCACTATTTGTCAACAATTGTAAATCATATGGTCGTGGATGGGGTGTGGTCGTTAGCTTTAACCGTTCCACGGTGTAGGTACTAATGACATTAGCACAACTTCCACTATCAATAAGGATGCTACAAGGGATGGCTTTAATAGTGCATCGTGCATAAAAGAGATTGTCTCTTTGTTCTCCCAAGGTGTCTTCCTTTGGTTGTGCATCGAGGGTCCTTCTAGCAACAAAAGTATACTTACTTGACGTACTTGTTTCTTCTCCATAGGTGGCTTCTTTTCTTCCTAGAAACTTCATACTTCACAAGTAAAAGGTTAGGATAAACAATTAAAAGTTCACTTTCACTCTCTTACTTGTCCTCTCAACTTCCTCTCCTTTGGTAGGGTGGATTTTGATGTGGATACCCTTTGGAGATGCTCACTTGAAATCTCGTGGCGAATCGGTCTTAGAACAAGTGAGTATAAGCCTACAAGCAACTTGCAAAAATATCCACTTTTTTTTTTTGACTAGGGGTCAATGGTATAGAAGACACCAAAGACAAGACTAAAAAGAATAGCAAATGATAGTTACAATGATGATACCAAATGATATTTATAAGAATCAGGCAAGATATGAACAAAAATTATAAGACAACCTTAAGCATAATGCTCTTGGTTCTATGGACTCAACTACATATATCCCGGAGCGCCTAAGCTCTAATACCAAATGATACGCGACAACCCAAGTGTATTGAGCTACTCGAGCCACAAGCCACTTGAATCCAATTGTATAGTTGGTTCAACCCAAAAGGCCAAGGTTAAAGGGATTACCTTTGAAGTCATTACCTTGAGCATAAAGATGACTCACTATGCTCAAGTGTGGAAACACTCCACGAGTTTGATGACCAATCAAACAAGCATGCTCCGAAGGGTTCAAACACGAAGGCCTAAGTTCAACCACACAAAGGGATTCGAGATTTAAAGGGGGGTTCGCACACGGCAATGAGAGAAACTCAATTCTATTCAAAAGACAATTCCCATATGTATTACAATGGACGGGTACAAGCCTAGGCCAAAGCCCTTGGCTTTCTAAGGAAAATAAAAAAATTAAAAAGAAAATTAAAATTGATAAATTCTTAAGAAGTCTAAAACTTCCCTAAAAGTGAATTTAAATTTGATAAATAAAACAAATTGCATTTGGCAAGGCACACTCGTGCTATTCACTCGGTCGTACCTTGATGAGACACCGATGCTGGATCTTGATGCCTTCATTCCTTTCTTCTTGTATGGAGCCAATATAGCTTTGTACGTATTTTTCCATGGCTCATTGAAGCTTTTTGGCTCGGGCTCTCGTGATTGGTCCTTGTGGTAAGCTTGGTGGCTTCATGATCACATCGCAGAGTCAACACTTAAGGGAATAAGAGATTGTTTTGTTATTTAACTCCAGAATCTGACTGTTTTGCGATAAGTTAAAGTCTCGATGGTCCAGTCGATTCAAAATTGCAAACGTATATCCTAATGGGACCGTCGACATGGAAGATAACACACATAATATTTTTAAAGTTAATCGTCAAAGGGTTGAGCATTATTTTGGAGATCAATTGGAGGGGTACTCTTTTGTGAATTATTTTATTTTATTTTTTTAACGTTATTTTAATCCGAGGACTTATCGATTTTTGTTTTTTTTTTCTTATGCAGTGCAAAAAGCCTCGATATGGTTAATTGACTTAATGGAGGAAATATTTTATTTCTTAAATCTTTTCTAAAAAAAATAATAAACGAATTATCTCATACAATGATTTGTTCCGTTCGAAAAAATATATATTTAGCACTCTTTTTAATAAAATAAAATTTTGGGTTTTGTATTGTAAGAAGTTGTTTGGGCTTTTAATTTCTAAACACTCTTATCTAAGTAAAAGAAATTTTGGGTTTTGTTTTGTATTTTCTTTAATGGGCTTATGTTTTCTAAACAAAACCGCAATTAAGGCCCAAGTAATTTAAACTAATTATATTTCTTTTTATTTCACAATTTTGTTCTAAAAAAAAC
>NW_019104852.1:126936-138648 GCF_001995035.1 Momordica charantia | reverse complement strand
TGCGGAGGGGTTCCGTTGCTAGGCCGTCGTGACCTTGCCCCTCTACCGCCGCTGCTCCGACCTCCCTCTGGTGGGCATCGCTGGCAGCTAGAGTCCTTCGATTTGTCGTATTGGTCGAGTTCGCTGGTGGAACCATGTTCGCTCGCGTGTTGGTTTAAAGGGATTGGGATGACTTAGATTGTCGTCCCCACAGACGGCGCCAAATGTTTATGCAAAGATGTGCACAACAGTGTGTTCCAGATTGCAGCTCGAACTCGGACTCCGGACCGACCTGAACGCTTGGGCGGACCTGCACAAAAAGGTGAGCACTCCGACGATCAAATCAGTATAGGTCGGATTCCCAGTTTAGTTCGAGGCCAGAAGTCATCGTACCTGATCGGGGAGTGAGGTCCTCTACTTATGGGTGGTAGTCCCGCTAATCTCGCGACGGTTACATTCGGTAATCTCGGGACCGTCGGTTACGCCCGGTAATCTCGGGACCGACGGTTACGCCCGATAATCACGCCGCAGACAGTTGCTAACATCGGCCCTTACCGAGCTCCCCGGTAGGTCAGACCTGGGCTAGGTTCACCTCGGCCCTCATACTTAGCATTTGTCGACGTTAGTGGCGGCCACCTCGGCTATCCGAGCTGGGCATGACTCATGAGTCATCTTGGAGCACCAATAGGGGTCCTCCACGTGTCCAGGGTATTCCCTTCCCCAAACACACCCTAATTAATTTCACCACCCAAATAATTCAAATGTAAATATTTACCATAAACATGAATAACAAATTCGAGCAGTTAATTTCATGCAATTTGTTATAAAGAAAATTAATTGCAAAAATTAAATAGAAAAATGTTAGAGAAAATGACACCGGAAATTTATAGTTTTTCGGCAATACTGGCCTACTCCTCCTGGGTGTTCAACTAAGAAACTCTGACTCTTTCCATGGTAGGAGTCAAACTGGTATAAACCTTCTTTTTTTTCGGGAGCAAGAATAAACTTGATCCATTCACAGTTCAGGATCAAACCGTTACGGCGCTTTTTTTTTCGGGCTCAAGAGCAACCCTAACAAATAATTGGAAATTTGAAGACAATCTTATGAATTATCTAAAATAGTAGATATACAAATTTTTGCTCATAAAATTTTTAAGAAAAATTCTTACAAATGAAAGCCCTTAAATGACTAGGAGGAAATAAAATTACAAGCTCAAGGATCTCTAAAAATGAAATCTCTCACAAGAATTGAAACATAAATGGAAGCTTTTAGAGAGATGAACAATGTAGAAATTAGAGAGAAAATTGAGGAGAAAGTTGTTGTTTGATTTTGGGAGAGAAGGGTTGTTTAAATAGGAGGGAAAATATATTTAAATTGATTTGAAACCAAAATCAATTTGGACCGTTGGATTTTAAATGATTAAAGATGAAAAGTTTTGATTTAATTGAAAATAATAATAATAAAAATAAAAATAATATATTTATATAAAAGTGTGCAACGGCAACCTGTAGATTTGAGTTGATTTATTTTTTTTTTTTAATTCAATCATATGTCGCCGCTGCAGATTTATTTATTTTCATTTCTTTTCTCTCTCCTTTTCTTTCTCTTGTATTTCTTTTCTTTTATTTTCATTTCTTTTTTTTAATAATATTTTTTTGCCACATTTTACTGGACCACGGCCGCCACCACAAGTATTTTTCTTTGAACTAATTTTCATCGTAATTTCTTTGTTTGAGCTCAAATTTGAGTGATTCAACATCCGTTAGAATTGTTGTATTGAGATATTGTGGACACTTCAAAATACTAACATTATCAATAAACAAAACATGTATTATCAATAAATCATATAATATGATTGAAGCTGATAAAAATCTATGCTATATAATAATAATTCTAACACACCAAAAATAATTAATACTAAGAGTGTTTGTTATCATCAAAACATTAATTAACTAACCGAGATTAAGGGCCAAAAAGCCAACAATATCTCCCTTTTTTATGATGACAAGCCAAAGAAAAATGTAATCAAAGTGGTGTGTGAGATAACATGAAGCACAATCAAGGCAAACATAAATTTATTTGTAACACAATTTCTCACAACATTATTCATTTTTCTTATTGCCTCTTCCCTTTTGGAATCAATCAAAAAGAAATAATTAAGAAAAATAAACAAAAAAAAACATAGGAAAGCTTCTAAATAAGGGACAAAAAGACATTTGAACAATTTTTTTATAAAACTCCCCCTGTCAAGATGTCTTCTAAACAAAAAATTAACAAGAAAATCAAAAGGCATCAATGATAAGAAATTCTAAGATAATTTTACTTTCAAATGTAATTACTCCCCCTAAATAGATAAAAAAATATGTATAAGAGGGGTAAAGATTCGATCATACCTCGATAAGCTTCTACGTCTACACATTTACCATTTTCATCTTGTCAAGCTTAGTGGACGTGCTCATGGGAGATTTTGTAATTTTAACTCTAATGCACTTGAAACTTTTGAGCAACTTCTCCCATCGACTCATTTAAAATTTATTATTCATGCTCTTCTCTTTTCTTTCCTCTCTATGAACACATAACTCTTTAAGAAAGTATTATGGAAATCGATGCCCATTGTTGGAGATCCAAGGCGACTGGTTTTCGTCCGATGATAGGCCTGGTCAATCCTATAGACGAACAAATAGCTGGAGTGATTCCTTTTTTCCAAATCAGAATACTATCTTATTAATTTAAATTGAAATAAATTTGAATGATATAGTTAAAAATGATAATTGAACAATGAACTTAGATCATATTTGCAATTAATTTTAAAGCATATAATTGTTCTGGCTATCCCATCCTTCTCCTCCAATTTCTCCTAAAGAACACATTTTCTAAGCTTTTTCCTAGGCGCCCTACTTATCCCTCTTCTAGTACTCGCCCTTCTCCCTCATCAAGTGCAGTCAAGCAAAAGCACAGCGATATCAGTGCTATCACCAACAAGGCGATTATCAACCGTGATATTGCCAAGATTGAGGAAGCCCTATCTGCTTGGTCAATCCCTCAAATTCCTAAAAAGGAAATTTATCATATTAGCTCCTTCAACTTGGATCGAAGAGATGTCATAGAAATCGTTGAGAAAAATATGTCTATTTCTCACGATTTAACTACCCTGAATCTTCTCACTCGTGATTCAATCCTTGAGCAGCGTGAGAAATTCAGATATATTCATATTCGCTACGTTCAAGTAGCAATCAAGCCTCTATTCTGACGAGGACTTGACAAGCCAGTCTATGCTGCCTTGAGAGATACTCGGCACTTAGACTTCTCTGATTCTCTCCTCGGAATCATTCAATCTAACCTGGCAAAAAGACCATCCGTTAGAATTGTTGTATCGAGCTATATACTGTGGATACTTGAAAACATTAAAATTATCAATAAACAAAATATGTATTATCAATAAATCATATAATATGATTGAAGCTGATAATAAATTTATGCTCTATAATAATAATTCTGACACACCGAAAACAATTAATACAAAGTGTGTTTTTTATCATCAAAAAATTAATTAATTAACCGAGATTAAGGGCCAAAAAGCCAACAAGATGCTCCTAGTATCGTATATTTGGTCATTCTCATGCGGTGTGCCCTCATGCTCCTAAGAAGGTGTGGGTGTTGTTGGGTGTGTTGTCCTAAACTTGTAGTTTGTATTTATGTAAAAACAAATGTATATTCAATAAAGTTTTATTCAATCTATTTGTTGTTGAATTCATAGCATTGCATTCTCCAAAATCCAATAAACTAAACATCCAAGGTTATTATCATGTAACCGGGACAATTGATCTATTAGGTATATATTTGATATACCCCTGATATACAAGTGGATAATGTCCCGGGAATAACCTAAAGGGTCTATAGTATATGGATAAGGCTAGGGACCTTATCCTGGCAACACTATGAATACGGCCCACTTTGTAAATGTTACAGACGACTCGATCCAGGTCGTTCATGTGGAGACATGCAAGTGAGGGTATCCTATACAATGAGTTTGTATAAGACCGGACCGCGAAATAGTCAATCTTTAGATGTAACACCGTTAACTAACAGATTGCTATTTCTTAGGATGACCCGGAAACTCATTCTCAATCTTGAGTGAGTTATGGACTCCTGCCCGTGAGGGCTCGTCCTTTGATGTGTATGGGTGAGAGTGGCCCGAGTCGTCGACTCAATATTCCTACCATTTTGGGGACGAGACCGAGTGGGGAGCTGAGAACATAACTTCACAAGATGGAATTCACTCCTCTTCGACTTTAGGGAGTAGAAGAGTGTTCTCTTAAATGCTGACTCTGGGACTTGAACAAGGGGTCCTACCCTCTCACTGGCCCAAGAGGGACTTCCGATTATTGGTCGGACCATAACCGGGTTGTTCATTAGAGGAGCAGTGGTATTTAAGGAGTAAGATGTAACTTAGGGGTAAAACGGTAATTTGACCCAGCTTGAGTTACAAGCACTCGTGAAGGATTGACTTCTCATTAATGGTCGTATATCCATGAACACGAAAACATTCTGTAGTGAGAAGAGTGCAGCATCGGGTCTTTAGTGGAATGACCCGTAGTTAACGAATGTTGATTAACTCGGTCAATGAGTTTGATCGATTAATCTCGTATCGTTGGAGCTTCTGATCTGTAGGTCCATTAGGTCCCCTTGCTAGCTCATAACGGGGTAAAATGAGGATCAAGTTTTTGGAAAAATTTGAAATGTTCAAATTACTCAAGGGATTATATGTATATTGATACATTATAATGTATAGTTAATTCTAATTGAAACTATATATTATGAGAGAAATTATTTAAATGAGATTCAAATAAAATTAATATAAATATGATTCATATTAAAACTATAGGTTAAAAATAATGTRCATAAGATGTACGTTACAACAGGTTATATGAGAGAAATGCCTTAGAGTATGATTCTATTTTGATAATAAATAATTAAGTGTTAATTATTTATTTAATTAATATATATATTTAATTAATTATTAATTAGAGTAATAATTAATTAATTAATTAGTATTAATTAATAAGATTAATTAATTATATATATATTAATTATTATTAATTAATAATATTGTTTTATTAATGATAAAACACTCCCCTGCAAAAATGCAGGGGAGTGGGAAGTTGCTTATGATGTGGGGAGTTACCCCACGTCATATTTTTTCTCTGGTTCTGCAGTTTGTTCTGCAACAGAGATTAGGCACTCCTAGCATTCCTCTAGTGATCATCAAAAGTACTCTCTCTTCTCCAATCCCTCTTGTTCCAAACCGATCTCGATACCTAGAGGATAGTAAGGAAGTTCTATTGGTGGTGTTCGGGTTAATCCATCGAAGAAACGTTCTTCAAAGGTAAGGGAAACATTTCTTTTCTCTGTATTTCCTTTTCACCGTATGAATTTTGTTTCTCAAAATTGATGAACGACTATCATCGCTTCCGCTGCGGGATTCACATCCCATCAGGTGCCTAAGCCACGGCCCCCTACTCTACTGTCTCGTTTGATTTCGCGTCCTCCTATTGTATTGCCGCCTTAGGTTGTCTCGCCGACTCAGGTGTTGTCTCACTCCCTGTTGGTGGGTACGATGGTGTTGGTGAATCGATATAAGACTCTATCTGCTCTCTGCATTGAGGGGGGGTGGGTCGAGTGTTTCTGTAGGGTCCCCTGAGGATGAGGGATGTATTCCTTTAGACATGCTTTTGGATGGTAGTTTGTTGGAGGGTCCCTGTGGGGAGAATCAAGGTTAGTTTTCTCATGTTGTCGCTCGTAGTAATCGTCGCAAGCAGCGTGCGGGAAGCTTGTCTCCTTCAGAGGTTGGTGGTTTGCCTCCCTCAAGTTTTCATGTCTGGTTGGTATTTGTGGATGTGCGAGGCTTGAATGTCTCGTTTCTTTCTTCCATATGTTCAGATTTTTGTTGTTTGTTGGAAACTGTTGGGTTTTATGTCCAAACTCGTGGTTTGTAAATATAAAATAAATATTTATTGAATATTTGTGCCAAGGCGGAACATTTATTCAATGTGTTGGAAACTTTTGTGCAAAGGCAGAGTATTGTTGATAACATTTTGCTTTGTCAGGAATTGGTTAGGGGTTATCATCTTAATACGGGGTTCCCCATTGTGTGCTAAAGGTTGATCTCTGGAAGGCTTATGATTTTGTCCATTGGGATTTTATTTTTGAACTTCTGCTAGATATTTGTACTCTGAGTTGTTTTGTGAACTGGATTCGTGCCTGTATAACTTCCCTTATGTTTTCGGTCTCGCTAAATAGGGCCCTTGAGGGGTTCTTTCCTGGGCAGTGTGGGTTGAGACAAGGTGATCTACTATCTCCTTATTTGTTTGTTATGGCTATGGAGGTGTTATCACGTTTGTTGAATTGGCCTCCGAACTTTCAGTTTCATCCGAGGTGTGAGCGAATTGGTTTGACTCATCTTTGTTTTGCTGATGATTTGATGATTTTTTTTGGCAGGTGATATTGATTCTTTATCTTTTGTCAAAGATACTTTGGCTTCTTTTGAGGATCTGTCATGGTTGAGGGAAAACTGTGGGAAGAGCTCTATTTTTTTTTTTTTTGTGGCCCTCCCTTTGCATGTGGTGGAGGGGTTAGCCGCTACAATTGGCTTCTCTATTGCAACTTTGTCGTTCGGTACTTGGGTTGCCCCTTCTTTCACGACGTCTCTCATATCTTGACTGTAAGCCTTTGTTGGAGCGCATTATGTTGCAGATTCAGAGTTGGTCGGCTCGAGTGCTCTCTTATGTAGGTAGATTGCAGCTTATTCATTTTGTCTTGCAAAGTTTTCATGTTTATTGAGAGAGTGAATTTATTCTGCATGGCCGGGTTTTTCATGAGGTAGATAATATCTTGAGGTCCTTCTTGTTGAAGGGGTCTGTGGATGGCCCTCCAGGGGCGAATGTGGCATGGTCTCAGGTTTGTTTGCCTCTGCGTGAAAGAGGGTTGGGCATTTGTCATTTGCTTTATTGGAATTGTGCTACTATTATGAAACTTCTCTAGCTCTTGCTTACGAGGGCAGGTTCTCCTTAGGCTGCTTGGGTGGATGCTTATATTTTACGTGGACGGTGTTTGTGGATTGTTCCAGTTTTTTTACGGTTCTCTTGGTGTTAGAGGGATATTTTAAAAGTCTGTGATCGTTTTCGGCCTTTTGTTAGGGTTTATAAGGGGGATGGGCGTCGGTGTTTTGTGTGGCATGATGTCTGGTTACCTGGTATGGTGATCGTGTGAATTATGACGCTGGTTAGTTCTTCTCAAGCTAAAGTTCTGCTTTTCTCATCCCCGGTGGAGGTTGGAGATGGCCTCAATTTTCGTCCAATCTTATTGAGATTTACCAGAAGATTGTACTGAAGGGATATGAATCCCGTAGCGGAAACGGATTTTCGTTACTGATTTTCGGGAAACAAAATCGAATTTTAAAGAAGAAAAATACAGGGGAAAACCTTTGAAGAACTTTTCTTCAGTGAATTCCCCTCGAACACCACCACCGGATCTTCCTCGCTATCCTCTTGGGTCTCGGGATCGTGCTTGTGGTAGCACCTTGATCGAAGAGAGGGAGAGATTGCGATAATTTGAGAGAAATTCTGGGAGAGTTTTTTTTTTCTTCTGTTTTGTAACCTGTTCTTCACCTTCTCCAACACTTGGAGAAGAAGAAGGGTGACGTGGGGTAACTCCCCACGTCACAACACCTCCCACTCCCCTGCAATTTTGCAGGGGAGTTAATATTAATATTAATATTAATATATATATATATATAATATATAATAATAATTAAAAAATATATATAATAATATATATAATAATTAATAAATATATAGAATTAATTAATCTAATTAATTAATATAATTAATTATTAATCCAATTAATACTTAATAAATATATATATACATAAATAATTAACACTTAATTATTTATTATAAAATTAGAATCATATTCTAAAACATTTCTCTTGTATAACCTATAGTTTTAATGTACATCTTATGCATATTATTTTTAACCTATAATTTTAATATGAATCTCATTCATATTAATTTTATTTGAATCTCATTCAAATAATATCTCTCATAATATATAGTTTTAATTTACAATTAACTATATATTATAATGTATCAATATACATATAATCCCTTAAGTAATTTGAACAATTCAAATTTTTCCAAAAATTTGATCCTCGTTTTACCCGTTATGAGCTAGCAAGGGGACCTAATGGACCTACAGTTCCGAAGCTCCAACGATGCAAGATTAATCGGTCAAACTCATTGACCGAGTTAATCTAGATTCGTTAACTACAGGTCATTCCACTAAAGACTCGCAGTTGCACTCTTCTCACTGCAGAATATTTTCGTGTCCATGGATATACGACCATTAATGACGAGTCAATCCTTCACGAGTGTTCGTAACTCAAGTTGAGTCAAATTACCATTTTACCCCTGAGTTACATCTTACTCCTTAAACACCACTGCTCCTCTAATGAACAACCCGGTTATGGTCCAACCAATAACCGGAAGTCCCTCTCGGCCAATGAGAGGGTGGGGCCCTTGTTCAAGTCCCGGAGTCAGCATTTAAGGGAACACTCACCTACTCCCCTAAAGTTGGGGAGGAGTGAATTCCATCTTGTGAAGTTATGTTCCCAGCTCCCCACTTGGTCTCGTCCCCAAAATGGTAGCAATGTTGAGTCGGCAACTCGGGCCACTCTCACCCATACAGATCAAAGGACGAGCCCTCACGGACAGGAGTCCATAAATCACTCAGGATTGAGAATGAGTTTCCTGGTCATCCTAAGAAATGACAATCTATTAGTTAACGGTGTTACATCTAAAGATTGCCTATTTCGCGGTCCGGTCTTATACAAACTCATTGTATAGGATACCCCCACTCGCATGTCTCCAAACGAACGACCTGGATCGAGTCCTTTGTAACCTTTACAGAATGGGCCGTATCCATAGTGTTGCCAGGGTAAGGTACCCAGCCTTATCCATATACTATAGACCCTTTAGGTTATTCACATGACATTATCCATTCATATATCAGGGGTATATCAAATATATACCCCGTATATCAACTATATACCCAGTATATATACTGTCCCGATTACACTAAAATAACCTCGAATTTTTAGTTTATTGGATTTTGGAAAATGCAATGCTATGAATTCAACAACAAAATTATTGAATAAAACTTTATTGAATATACATTTGTTTTTACACAAAATACAAACTACGAGTTTAGGGCAGCACACCCAACATGTACCTATTTCTCCTTCTGTTAGGAAGGAGGATTTATTTATCTAGACCCCTGTAGCTTCGGGTATCACAGTGTCTAATGCTTGGGATGTGGTGTGGCTGAGTAGCATGCGAGTCCCTTGGTTTCAGTTGTTATGGTTTGGGGGTAATGTTCTCAAACACACTTCTATTGCTTGGTTGGCGATTAGTAATCGCCTCTATACGAGGGACTGGCTGGATGGGGGGTCTCCTCGATACCTACCTCGTGTGTTTTGTATGCGGTCTGGGCGGAGTCTCGTGATCACTTGTTTTTTTAGTGCGTTTTTAGTATAGATGTCGGAGGTGCTATGATTTGGTCGAGCTCTTCGCATACTATTGGAGGTTGATCCATGGAGCTTGATTGAGTTTGTTGCATCAATGCAGGCAACTCTCTGCGTCGCCATGTGTGGCCGCTGGCCTGGTCGACGATTATTTATCATATTTGGAAGGAGCATAATGCGCGGATTGATAACTCTCCAAAAGAGAGTTATTTTATTAATAATTTGGATTAATTTGTGCTTTATGGGAGGGAATCTAAGTTGCATGCTTAAGTGAGGAAATGAGTGAAAAAATTGATTACCATGTTCTAAATTCTCATGTTGCTGAATTTACGCAAGTTCCTTCTTATTTCACCTATTTTAGCTTAATTAGGCAGAATCTGGAAAAATTGCTGAGGAGCAGCAAAATTATAGGAGAAATGTCGCAGCATTGCCAGGCTAGAGCATGTCGTGCTGGAGCATTGCTTGCTGCAGAAATTCCTTGGCAGTACAGTAATACGCGGAATTTTAACTTATGTCCGTACAACGACGTCTTACTGATTTTGCCCTAGTTTTCAGGGGAGTTATAAAAGCAAAAAGATGTGGGCTATCTCTTCATCATTCCCCAAGGGGGAATCGATCCCAAGAGAAAAAATACTCCAAATACAGTGCTTAAGTCGAGGAGAGCATACCCATTTCGAGGAAGAGCTGACGATAGGGAGGAGCTACTACTTAACCTTGAGTACTGTTAGTTTCCATCTGTGTTTTTCTCTCTTTCTCTAGTATCGCTTGTATCTTTTCTTTACCCATTTTGTTTTCCCTTTCCATCATGAACTAAACCTCATTTTGGGAGAGATTTAATTGCTGTAACTGTTGAACAACCGAAACTCTAGCTGTTTTTATTTCATTATTATAGAGCTGTGCATATTTCCTTCATCTTACTGAACATTATTGGCCACCTTGTTTAGTATGCTAGCTTCTGTATGACCCGAAAGGGCTTATGGGTATAAAGTTCACTTGCTTTATTTGTGATTAGCTACTTTTTTCTAGTAGGCTCATAGATACTCAGGAATGAGGTCCCCTAATCATGCTTAAAACTTGTGTTTATTGCTTGGGTATTTAGCAACAGGAGTTGTGGGTATCCATGTTTGGTCTCGGAAGGGAACCATGTCGAGTTGAACAACAGAGAGTGATTTCAGGCTATAGTCGAGGTTGGGACATAATTAAAGCATAATAAATCTTCCCCGTTTTTTCTATATCTGTTAACCCCTTATTCGTATTCTGTGCTAAAGCATTTCTTTGCCCTAACATCTGTTATTACAGTATCTGTATTGCCCAAAATTTCAAACAACTCAAATAGGACACGTTACTAAAAACCTCCTATTCACTCAACACCATCAACAGAGAATAACTACATTCTGTCAAACAACATTAATGAAAGAAACTTAATAAACATTTTTACCACTATAACCTATCCACTAAGATAAACTTAAATACTCGAATGACAATGAAAGGAAAGCTACTCATTTAATTAATGTCAATCTCAAAAGTTCAAATTCTCACAACTCGAACAAATAATCAAAACTAGAGTTCTCAAAATTGTAAACCGACAACTTTAAAGCGTTCTTTAAGTAGGAAACTAAACAAACTAAACCATTAACCAAGCAACAACTCATACTAGAAAGTAACACTCCAACTACCCTATCGAAAAAGGAAAAGAAAAATAACGCAGCACTAAATATGGTCTCTCTGGTCAGGTCTCCCCTCGCCATCACCGTTCCCGTGAGTGACCTCGTTACCTGCAAAATCTGGAGGGAAAAAGAAAGGGGGAGTACAACCACGGTACCCAATAAGTAGTTCATACTTGAAGGTCACGCACAAACAACATGCTTCACAAAAAGGTTCAAACGATGTGTTTATCATTTCATCATGCATTCCATAATAAGATAATTGAGACATATCTAAACATGCAACCCACATGTCGTACCCATCCTCGTATCTCAACTCACTGGTTTTCTTTCCTGTTTCTCTATGACTTTCACTTGAGAGTCGTACTAACCCCTGACCACGCATAGCCAAGGCATCGACACTTCTCTAAACTCACTAGTTTTCCTTCATTTACCTCAAAGACTTACTCCTTCAAGTTGTATCGACCCCTGACCACACATAGCCAAGC
>NW_019104852.1:99701-116440 GCF_001995035.1 Momordica charantia | reverse complement strand
TGGCGCAACCTTGGATTCTGGCAACCCACGACCCGCTACGCCCAGATCCATAATGCCCAGCCCTCCTCCATGTAACAGTAGCGATCCAGCAAAGTTTGGTATCGACCAACACCTAAACGAAGCCTGATCGAAGCCTGATTTGTGATACCCAATTGTGTTCGAAGCCAAATCTATGATACCCAACCCCTTCGGCATCCTTTCGGCACTTGTCGACACTCAAACAAAGGTTGATTTGAGTTACTCATTCCTTTTCGGAGTAGGACCAGCAAGCCCGAGGCTTTTCGAACAAAGTTTTGAAGTGCCGAGCTCATTCGGCATCGACCCACTCTTAACCCAAGTGGTCTTGGCATGAGTTAGTAGGTAACGACTCATTTACAATAGATTTTGATTTCAATTAAAGTCTTTTTAGTTAGTTTGTAACCCAATTTTTGGTTGCTTTTGATTTAGGAAATCCATCTACAAGCTTAGTAGTGTGTTAGGACCCTTGTTGGTAAGTAGTTCTTACTTGTGGGGATGTTTGTTGTTTGATGCATAAATTGTTTGTATGCTTGTGTGCCTATGAGTGTTGGTTGCATGATTGTTCGCGGTTTATATTACCTAATAGATGCTGCTCTTGATAAACTGATGATGAGTTTAAACGTGTTGGATTAAATCTGTTGTGTTGAAGCATGCCGGGTATTTGTTGATCATATATTGGTTATGTTGTTGGTTGTGCCTCTGTTGTGAATTATACACGTTGTAGTTGTTGGATCGTGCTGAGCTATTTTAAGTTGATTGGTAGTTACGTATGTTTTATGTATATCGCATACTGGACTGTTATAAGATGATCGATGCACGAGTCATGGCTTAATAGCATGCAAGACTCTCGTGAGAGCGTAAGTTCTATTATGAAGTGAATGGGTGAGTATCAAGGCCAGGGGGCTGATACGTCACTAGTTGGGTATTGAGACTCCGGGTAAAAAGGTTGGGGGTCGATACGCCAATCTTTGTTAAAGATGAGTGTCGATGCCTTAACTATGCGTGGTTAGAGGTCGGCGCAGCGAGTCTTAGTGGAAAGCAAGTATTAGGACCTTGAGAGGAAAGGACAAGGGCCAATATGTTGCAAAGTCATCGATGCCTTAACTATGCGTGGTTTGGGGTCGGTGCAACAGTTGGAGGCCTTGGCTATGGGTGGTCAAGGGTCGAACACCAAGCGCCGTAGAGAAGTGTCAATGCCTTGGCTATGCGTGGTCAGAGGTTGGTACGACTCGAAGGAGTAAGTCTTGGAGGTAAAGGAAAGAGAACTACTCAGTTCAGAGAAGTGTCGATGTCTTGGCTATGCGTGGTCACGTGTCGGTACGACTTGAAGGAGTAGGCCTCGGAGAAACAAGAAAGAAAACTAGTGAGTTTAGAGAAGTGTCGATGCCTTGGTTATGCGTGATCAGGGATCGGTACGACTCGGAGGAGTAAGTCTTTGGGAAACAAGAAAGCAAACTAGTGAGTCGTGATGCGAGGCTTGGGTTTGGCACGTAGGGTGCATGTATAGTCAATCATATCCATAAATAATTTATTTTCATTTAAAGCATGACGTTAATGATAAGCATGATGTTTTGTTTTTATGATAAACATGCTGTGCATGTGTGACCCTTCAAGTATGTACTGCTTACTGGGTACCGTGGTTGTACTCACCCCTTATTTTTCTCACCAAATTTCGTAGGTAATATGGTTACTCTTTGGAATGGTGATGGCGAGGAGGAGGCTTGACTAGAAAGACCATTAGCTGCGTTGCTTGCATTTAATTTCATTTAGTTATGATAGTTGCAGTTATTTCATCTTGTAGTTGAGTTATTAGTAGTTGCTTTTGTTTAGTTTTTGGTTTAAAGGATATTTTAAGATTGACACATTACTCTTTGAGGTCATTAATTTTGTTTAGCTTTTCGAACTGTGGGGTTGTAATCTATTAAGAATAACTATTAATACATTTGGTCATGTTGAAATTAAATTAGCTTTTGCTTCGTTGCCATTCGAGATGCTAACATTCGTTTAGTGGATGGTTTATGGTTAGTAAAGGTTTCTTTTGAGAAGTTTGGATAAGGTGAAGTGGGTATTAAATGAATTATTTGTAAAGGATATAAGTTTTGGTTAAATCTTTGGTTTTGTTGTTTTGTTTTGTTCGATATCTCGTGAGTGTTGGCATCAGAGTAGTGTAGAGGAAGCGTGATGGTTTTATTGTTTAGTTTTAGTTGTTCAAGTTAATTATCTTGCTTCAGTGGAATTCTTAGGTAATTTTAGTAACGGTCCCTATTTGGGAATGTTGAAAATCCTGGGGCGTTACAATTTCTGTGTCCACGGATATCGACCATTAATGGCAAGTCAATACTTCACGAGTGTTCGTAACCACATATGAGTCAAATTATCATTTTACCCCTGTGTTACATCTTGTACCTTAAGTACCGCTGATTCTCTAATGAACAACCTGGTTATGGTCCGACCAATAATCAGAAGTCCCTCTCGGGCTAGTGAGAAGGTGGGCCCCTTGTTCAAGTCCCGGAGTCAGCACTAAATGGAACACTCATCTACTCCCTAAAAGTCGGGGAGGAGTGATTCCATCTTGTGAAGTTATGTTTCCAACTCCCCACTCGGCTCGTCCCCGAAATGGTAGGAATGTTGAGTCGGCGATTTGGACCACTCTCACGCATACAGATCAAAGAATGAGCCCTCATGGGCAGGAGTCCATAACTCACTCAAGATTGAGAATGAGTTGCCTGGTCATCCTGTGAAATATCAATATGTTAGTCAACGACGTTACATCTAAAGATTAACTATTTTATGGTCCGGTCTTATAAAAACTCATTGTATATGATACCCCCATTCGCATGTCTCCATACGAACGACTTGGATCGGGTCGTATGTAACATTTACAAAGTGGGTCGTATCCATAGTGTTGCCAGGATAAGGTACCCAGTCTTATCCATGTACTATAGACCGTTCAAGTTATTCCCGAGACATCATCTACTTGTATATCAAGGACATATAAAAAATATACCCAATATATATATTGTCCTGGTTACATGACAATAACCTTTGATGTTTAGTTTATTGGATTAGATAATTGCAATGTTATGAATTCAACAACAAATTGATTGAATATAACTTTATTGAATATAAATTTGTTTTTACAAAAGTACAAACTACGAGTCTAGGGCAACGCACCCAACAGATTTCCATTTGGTAGCCAAAAGGGGAAATCAAATTGATTAGTCTGAGCAACAATTTTTTCATTGTCAAATTGGAATTGATGGAGGACCGTGAAAGAATCCTTTTTGATGGTCCGTGGAAAGTTCTTGACCATTATTTGGCCGTTCAAAGTTAGTCGCCAAAATTCAGACCTTCAAAAGCAACGATAGATCGAGCAGCTTTGTGGATGCGCATACCAGATTGCCCGATGTGATACGAATCCATTTGTGACCAATTACATATATCAAAGGAGCAATTATTACAAGAAAGGCAAGGAAGATTCAAGAGACTTTCACACTGCACCTTCAAAAGCTTGTTAATGCACAAGAACCAACAAAGAGTTTTGAGCCTGAATTTAATCATAATGTTACTTCAATGAGTCAAGAAGAGAATGGAGCAAAGATGGCACGGGAAAAGTTGTCTATTTTGAGAGATGGCACGGAGGACAAAAAAAGTGTGCAGATTCGTGAACAGGTGCCTTTGCAGATTGCACCTCTTTGGAGTTTGTGAAGTCAAAAGTTGTCAAACCATATCCAAACGTGAAGCGCCTCCTACAGCACATAGATAAGACCATTTGAAGCATGACTACGTTTTCTGATCCGCATTTAAGTGTCTAGAATGATGTGCAATCAAGTTTTAATTTGCATGTCTTATTTTCTACAATTTGCATTAAGCAGTATTTTGAAAAACTTTTGGTGTTCTTATGTTGAACGACCATTTGGCCTATTTAAAGGCTTGTAATGCTCTTGTTATGGATAACTTAAGATTAAAAACATATTGAAATTCAATAACTTTTGTTCCTTAACACTTTTGGTGTTGCTTCTTTCAAATCTTGCTTTAGGTTTGATGTTAAACCGATTCATTGGATTAGTCTCGATCAAGCTAATTCTGGAGTGAGTCGTCTTAGGATCTAGGAGTGACCATCGTAGATTCTAAGTCCGATCTAAGAGTGATTCATCTTCTAACCTTACTCTTGGTTGGAATCATTCGGTAAGTTAGTCGTTTTTGTGAATGTTTGCAAGGATCCTAGAAGGACCTCTAGCTTTGTAAACACGAGCAACCTTCGCGCTTATCACGATGGAGTTATATAATGAATAAAGTATGAAGGGAATTGGAGGTTTTATACGCAAATCCCAGAAAATCGATTTAAAGACTCAAGCTGAGAAATGGGGAATTTTGCAAGTTTATGTGTTGAGGTGGATTTGACCAAAAACTTGTGCTATGATTTTACCGTTTTGGGGGAACGGTTCGAAATCCAATATGAAGGGATTCAGTTGGTTTGTTTCAATTGCGGGATTTGTGGTCATAAAGTAGATGATTGCCCTCTTCGGTGTGCTAGTAGGACAGAGGAGAAACGAATGTCAAATGTAGAGGTAGATATTGAAGAGTCGACCCATGTTACGTTGGAGGATGACTTCTCTGTAACAGGCCATAAAAGAGACAAGCCACAACAAAATAGAGGTTCTGATCCCTCACCGGGTCATGGGTCGTGGATTCTAGTGGAGAATTCCAAACAAAGGGGGGGAAATTTACCCACACAAGAGTAGGGAGGGGTCAGTTAGAAGCTACCATGACAAACAGAAATCGTAGGAACCCTTTAGGTTCGCATGAGAAAAAATAAGGAAGGTATGGATTTCCCTAATGATGCAGAAAATGGGGAGATGACACGCAAAGGTGGGTCAGCCAGTGAGACAAGAGCTAAGTTTGGGGTGTCGAATAATAATAGCAATAAGCGGAGCACATAATTGGGTTCTAAGGCTTTTGGATCCCCTTTTGATACTCCGATTCTATGGAATAACAATGATCCGGGGGGCCATATCCATCCCCATTGGTTGGATGGAGATTTAGATCTTGGGGATAGTGATTCAGATCAGGATGTTTTCCAAGAGCCAGGGGCGAGAACTTTCTCTTCAATCCAACCCGAGGTGGCTGGGAATAGGGATAAGGAAAATTTGAAGACTCAGAGTATGCAACTAATGGCATGTGATTCGGAAGCGGTTGATAGGAATATGTTGGACCAGGAACCACCCTGTGATTCAGAGCAATTGAAAAGCAGGATGGAATTCGGAATGAAGTCCGTACGGGTTATACCCCAGGGAAGTGTCTTTAACTCTTCTAGTTTAGTTTAATGATTTTTTTATCATGGAATTGTGGGGGCTCGAAGTCCTTGCTTTAAATATATTCTTAAAGATATGATTTTTGTGCAGAATCCGGATGTTATGGTCATTTTATAACCTAGAATTAGTGGTGTGCCGGCGGATTCTATTTGTAAAAGTCTTCCTAAAATTTCTTAGCTAGAATCGAGGCTATACGTTTTAAAGGGGGTATATGAGTGTTCTGGTAGCCTAGTAAGGTTTCATTTGTAGAAATTAGTTCCATAATCAAGCATATCATTTCCGAATTACAAAAGGATCCTTTTCCGGTTTATTTACAGCCATTTATGGTAGTCCCCAGATGGAAATAAGAAGGGAGTTATGCCAATATCTCGAGACTTTAATCCCTTTAGATGCTTAACCATGGCTTCTCCTGGGAGACTTCAATTATATTTTTTCATAAGAGGAAAAAATAGGAGGGGCACCCTCTAATCCAAGATCAGCAGCATTGTTTTTGGATATGATGAATAGATGCCAATTAATGGACCTTGGAAGTTCGGGGCCCAAGTTTACTTGGAGGGGTCCCCTCTTTCACGGCCATAGGAGAATTTTTGAATGGTTGGACAGAGGTATTGTAAATGTGAGTTAGCAGTTAGCTTTCCCAGAAACATCTGTGAGAGTGCTACCACGAATTAAGTCTAATCACCACCCTATCCTCTTCGACACGGCTGGCTTTAGTGGCAGTTCTAGGATCCAAAGACCCTTTCGTTTTATGGCAGCATGGCAAACCCATTGTTTGTTCTCAAATTTTTTAAGGGATTATTGGCCATCATTGGAGCCGCTCCCAAATTGTTTAGCCATTGCACAAGGTAAATTGACTCAATGGAACAAAGAAGTCTTTCAAAGTACTTCTAAAAATAAAAGAATTATCCTTGCTAGATTAGCCGGTATTCAAAAGATTATCCCCAGAATCTTAACCCGTTCATTTCTAACCTAGAGAATGAATTAAGCAAAGAACTAGATTTCATCCTTTTGCAGGAAGAGATTACTTGGTATCAGAGGGCTCGCTGTGAGTGTGTCCCGTTTGGTGATAGGAATACAAAAAATTTTCATACAAAGGCCATAATTAATCGGAAGAGGATTAGAATTGAGACGTTAAAGGACCAAAATGACGTTTGGTTAACGGATGAAGCTTTCCTAAAAGAGATAGCTACTAACCATTTTCAAAATCTATATGGGGAGACAGAGGCAGGGAGAGTCTAGTGAGCTTTTCGACCACTTCTTTTAGAGGCGTTAAATCATTTAGAGAGAGATGTATCGACGGAGGAGGTCCATAAGACTTTATTCTCTATGCGTGTGTTCAAAGTGAAGGGATCGAATCCCAAGCGGAAGCGGTTGATTGCTTGTGATTCAACTCGTTATAGAATATAAACGTTACCGGTTTTCTAAAAAAACAGAAAATTTCTATTAAAGAAGAGGTTAAGCCTATTGGGAGGAAGAAAACAACTTACATTTGAAGACGTTGGCAACCTTTCTTCCTCGAGCACGAAGTTTGTATCGGCACGATCAAACGAACCCAAAAACACGTATCAAAACGTTAGATATTACCACAACGTTAGCTTGCTATGTCTCAAGGATCAAGAACGGATTGTGGGATCCTTTCTTTTGGGGAAGAAAACGTGCAGGAAATAACCAAAAGGTCTTGTGAGAGAGAGGGATTCTTTGTGTTCTATGCAAAGATTTCAAGAAATGAACCACCCACTAAAACCACAAAAACACAGTGGTTTTAATGTGTGAACGAAAAGAGAGAGAGAGTGGGAACCACCTCACCACTTGCCAACAAAAATTGTGGGAAGYAGTGAATGTTGATTATGTTAACATTTAACATAATTAACATATTATATATATATATTTATTTATTTATTTATTTAAATATATTTAATTTAATAAATAAATAAATTAATTAATTATATCTTAATTAATTAATTAATTAAATTAAATTAAATTAAACCAATAAATATGGGAATCATATTCAAATATACATTTCCCTCTTAACCTATAGTATTTAACATGAATCTAATTCATATTAAAATTTAACCTATAGTTTTAATATGAATCCTATTCACATTATTCTCTCATAATATATAATTTTATAATGTATCATCATACATTATATTAAATTATGTCATCCACAATTAACTCAAATTTCCTTTAATTAAATTTGAACAATTCAAATTTCTCTCGAGAATTAATGTTCTTAATTACCCTTTACGAGCTAGCAAGGGGACCTAATGGACGTATAGATCAGAAGCTTTAACGTTACGAGATAATTGGTCAAACTCATTAACCACTTTAATCAACATACGTTAACTACGGGTTACTCCACTAAAAACCCGCAGCTGAACTCTTCTCACTCTATAATATTTATGTGTCCAAGGATATAGACCATTAATGGCAAGTCCTTCACGAGTGTTCGTAACCACATATGGGTTAAATTACCGTTTTACCCCTGTGTTACATCTCGTACCTGAAGTACCGCTGATCCTCTAATGAACAACCCGTTTATAGTCTGACCAATAACCGGAAGTCCCTATCGGGCTAGTAAGAGGGTGAACCTCTTGTTCAAGTCTCGGAGTCAGCACTAAAGTGAACACTCATCTATTCCCTAAAGTTGGGGAGGAGTGAATTCCATCTTGTGAAGTTATGTTCCCAGCTCCCCACTCGGTCTCATCCCCAAAATGGTAGGAATGTTGAGTCGGCGACTCGGGCCACTTTCACCCGTACAGATCAAATGACAAGCTGATATGAACCAAAGTGTCTTAGTCCTCGAGATTTAAAGAAAGGTGTTGGAGAATCCTATGTCCAAGTTGACAACAAATTGGAGTTGCACTAAATGCACTCTAGTTTCATTTATGGCCAACTCAAGATACATTAATGGAAGTCAAAGTTGAACTCAAGATGCATTCATGGAAGTCAAAGTTGAACTCAAGATGCATTAAATGAACAAGACTTCAAAGTAGTTCAAACTCCAGTTCATTCACTCTTGGAGGGTTACAAACTCTTGGTTCTATGGTGGAGGAGTTTCATTCTCGGATTTAAAGCATGTTTAATTGTATTTTCAGTTTTAAACATTTCATTTATGTGTTTTAAGTTTCATTTGAGTTAGTGGTGGTTTATGGTATTGATGTAGTAGGGAGTTACAACCTTAACAATTCTTTTAGGTTACTTGAAGGGTTGTTTTGGAGGCTATAAATAGCCTAGCTTGTTCCCTTGGAAAAATAGATTTGAGATTTGAGATTTGAGTATTGAGATAATGAAATTTAAGCTTATTGAGCCATGAGCTTTTCTTTTGCATGTCTTGTGTTTTAGAATTGCATGCTAGAATCATTCAAGTAGTCTTGATCAAGCTAACTTGTGGAGTGATTCGAATCTTGAGTTTTGAAACAAGTTTTCTCTACTCTTGCTCTTGATCATCAAGGTAAATTCGTTCTAACTTCTTCCTTGGGTTGAAATCATCTTGATTTGGGGGTTTTAGCATTTGTGATCTAGGGGTTTGCATAACCATAAGGGTTCTTAGATCCAATTGGCTATTGTTTTCTTATCAAAACACATCTCTGAAACTGAAATTGATTAAAAAAAAGACAGTGATGAATCAGACATTATAATATCTACTAATGATGAGTCAAACATTATTGTATCTACTAATGATGAGTCAGATATGGATTTGCCTATCGCTTTGAGGAAGGGAAAACGAACTTGTACTCAATATTCGTTATCTCACTTTGTATCATATGACAAACTCTTAAGTCAGTATAGAAGCTTTATGGTAAACCTTACTCAAGTAAACATTCCAAAAACATATATGGAGGCAATACGACATGAAGAATGGAGACAAGCAATGAATCTTAAAATGCAGGCTTTAGAGAAAAATAAAACATGAGAGCTTGTTACTATGCCTAAAGATAAAAGAGTTGTAGGTTGTCGATGGATATATACTGTGAAGTATAAAGCGGATGAAACACTTGAGAGGTACAAAGCACGGTTAGTGGCTAAAGGACATACTCAAACGTATGGAGTTGATTATCTTGAAACCTTTGCGTCTGTTGCCAAGATGAACACAATACGAATACTTCTATGTCTTGCTGTAAATCATGGATGGAACATGTTACAATATGATGTAAAAAATGCGTTTTTGCATGGTGATCTTGAAGAGGAAATTTATATGGAAATTCCACCAGGGTATGAGTAAGCAGGAAATAAAGTTGGTAAATTGAGAATTGTATGGATTAAAGCAATCTCCTAGGGCATGGTTTGGTAGATTTTCTCAGGTTACGAGGAAAATTGGTACACAAAGTCAAGGAGATCATACATTGTTTATAAAACATTATGCTGCAAGGGGAGTGACAGCACTGATTGTTTATGTCGATGATATTATAGTCACCGGCAATGATAATAACGAACAGAATAAACTAAGAAATTGTTTAATCCATGAGTTTGAAGTTAAAGAACTTGGAAAGTTGAAATATTTTCTTGGGATAGAAGTCGCCTACTCTAAACAAGGCTTATTCTTATCACAATAGAAATATGTTATTAACTTGCTATCTGAAATAGGAAAACTTGGTAGCAAGCCAATGGGAACATCAATTTATCAAAACCGTAAATTATGTGCAGCTGAAGAGAGTCGTCCAGTAAATAGGGAAACTTACCAAAGATTAGTTGGAAAATTAATATATCTTTCTCATATAAGACCAGATATTGCATATGCTGTAGGAGTGGTAAGTCAATTTATGCATAATCCAAAAGAAGTTCACCTTCAAGCAGTGTACCAGATACTTCACTATTTGAAAAGCCCCATTGGGAGAGGATTGTTGTTTAAGAAAGACGAAAAACTCAATCTAGAAGTTTATACAGATGCCGGGATCGATAGATGATAGGAAATCAACTTCTGGCTATTGTACTTTCTTAGGTGGAAATTTAGTGACATGGAGAAATAAAAAACAGAATGTAGTAGCAAGATCGAGTTCATAAGCAGAATTTTGAACAATGGCATTGGGCATCTGCGAATTACTCTAGATAAAAATTATTTTAAAAGATTTGAAGATTCCATGGGAAGGACCTATGAAACTTTACTGTGATAACAAGTAAGCCATCAATATTGCACATAATCCAGTTCAACGTGATAGAACCAAGCATGTTGAGATTGATAGGTACTTCATAGAAGAGAAGTTAGACAGCGGCCTCATATGTACTCCATTTGTGCCAACAAATAATCAAATAGTAGATATCCTTACAAAAGGATTGAACAACAACAACTTTGAGCGTTTGGTTAACAAGCTGGAAATGGAGAATATTCATTCACCAGCTTGAGGAAGAGTGTTAAATTATATTTATTTTCTTTTAATTTCCAATTTATGTTAGGGTTTCCTTGTTCTAATAGGTAAGTGTTTACTTATCCTAATAGGCAAGGGTTTCATTATATTTTCTTCTTTGTAAGCAGCTATTTATACCTTGTTTTGAGGTGACAACGTTTGCCTCCCCTTCCTGTCCCTTGTTTTTCATAAGAGACTTAAAAATCTGTAGCTCATTTAAGAGCGTGGTAAGGTTGTACTCGATCTTGTTCATCAAGCATTGCTGCGAAACTGTAGGAAACTCTTCGGAAGAGATTCCAAGATAAAGCTGACCTGACTCCCCTCGTCTATGACAGCGCCGTTCACTTCAGCCACATTAAAGTGGACCATCAGATTGAGAACATGTTCTCGCACTGATGTTCCCTCTTTCATGCGAGAATTGTAAATGAATTTGAGGGCATCGTGTTAGGCTTAAATGGACGGCTGTCCAAACATGTCCTGCAATGAATCCATGATCTCCATTGAGCTCTCATGCTTCTTGGCCAGCACATCAGATATGCTTGCCAAGATGTATATCTTGGCCTTGTCATTGGCCTTGATCCATCTGTCATAGGCATCCTGACTGGCTCGGGCTGTATTAGGCGTGGGAGCCTAAGGACACTCCTCAGTTAAGACGAACATAAGATCATCTACCACGATTATAGTCTACGCTCTTCTAAGTAGCTCAGAACAAGACGGTGGTGCAGCCAAGTCGTAGAGGATGCAGGAGAATGCCGAGGCAAAGAGGTGCCAAATTCAGATTTCGAATCCTAGTCCGAATCCTGGGCCTTAGGCGTTACACTCTTTGCCCTTGCTTTCTGGAGGAGCCTTAAATTGGACCTCGTCTAACTCCTAAAGAGAAATTCTATGTACTCCTTCCAAAATCTCGTAGTCAAAATCCGAGACTCTTGGTAGAGTAGACAGTACAACTGGGATAGGAAGAGAGGGATGTACAGCTTCATGTGTTTCAAGCTCAGGAGCAGTGAAACTCTCCCTCCGAACGAACACGCTTTTTTCTTCTCAAGTGAGCTCCTCACCCTGATTTTCTTTATCGCTACAAATAGTAGCTTGTTCCAAAGTTGGGGGCTAATGATGAAGGTAGAATTTTATTTAAAGGACACGTCATAGTAAACTCAATAGAAAGCTACGTACATGAATATCAATATAATTATCACTACGAGCAGTAAAATATTAACAGAAATTAGCCAATACCATTAAAAAGGCAAGCAGTTGAATATGATAAAGTGCAAATAGAGCTGTTCAGGGAGAGATTGGACATAATTAAGTAAATAGAGGAACTAAGAGAAATATGGAGCTCTCAAAATCAATTATTGTCTTGTAATTCAGAATTTGGATTCTATTCCACTTTGAGTTCCATCGAGGCGGTAATAGAGTGGGAATGATATCACGAAAAAAGATTAAAGAATTGACTAGAAGTCAAATTTTTTAATTTCCTTTTCAATCATCTTAATAACTTTTTTTTTAACTTTCTCAATTTTGACTTACCCATAGTGCCGATGTGCTTCCATAATTTGTTTTAAAAAATAATTTTCCTAACTATCTTAATACTAATATCTTTTGTTTTGCAAGATTAAAAAATATATATAAAAAAAATAAATATAAAACCTAAGATATTTATGGGTAATACTCTTGTCGAACAATTATGATTGTTATTATTTATTTAAAAATAAAGATAAAATACACTTTTAGTCCCTAAGTTTGAAGGTAGGTTTCTATTGTCTCTAAGTTTCAAAATCTTATAGTTTGGTCTCCAATCTTTATAAAATGGTTCTAAAAGGTCTCTAAAATAAAACTTCCATTACTGTTATTAACGGAATCCTAAGAAGTTTTGATAAATCGAACCAACCATTGGAAGAGCTTGGTAAAAAATGCTCTCTCCTCCTCTCGTTTTAGTGTTTTTTCTTTTTTTATTACAACCTTCCAAGTTGTTTCAGTATCATTTTCTGTTTGATGGAGATTAATAGTTGTTGCATTGATGGGTCCTTTTTCTGTATGTGGGCTAAAGATGAAATATTTTTTGTTGAGGATGTCAATACTGTATTTGCATACCTTTCAGTTCCTCTGGTTTGAATTGAATATGGCTAAGGTAGTGAACCTTTTTCAATCCAGGTTTAAGAAACAAACTCGTACCTCTTAAGGCGTTTGTTGCATTAAAAAATCCAGTAATCAGATTGAGTGGATCATCTGGCCACCCACGGGGGGAAGACTTCTCATCTCAATTTCGATTGGATTTGGCATGAGGGGCTGGTTAGAGTTCTGGTCTATATTGAATCTCTTTTCGATTCATAACACTGAACACCAAAGACAGGAATTGTTAAGCCGAAGACAGATTCCTAATACCATAAGAGAAGATAAGGGGCAGAGTACGCACGATAGATTTCCAGCTTTTCAAAGAGGCTCGTTTGCAGAAATCACAAAAATAAATGCTCTAAAGAACGACTGCAGGAATATGGAAATTCAAAAGTATGACGAATGAGCTACAAAATATTCTCAAGATTGTATTATCTGTAACGCCTCAGGATTTTCAGCATTCAAACAGGGAACGTTACTAAAAGCCACTTAAAAAGTATCACTCGTACTAGAAAATTAAACCACTAGAAATAAAAACTTTGACAATTCTCACCACGCTTCTGCTACACTACACTGATTAATAACACTTACATGAGCTGTCACTAAACAAAACAAACAATGCTAAAGTTCTAACGAACTCAAATCCTTCTCAGTTAATAATTTAGTAACAATCCAACCTTATAGAAAATTTTCACCGCAATCTTCACTAATCAAAAATCATCCACTACACAAAACTAACTTCCTCGAATAGCAGCGAAGAGAAGGCTAAATCAAGTTCAGCTTGAATAAATGTATTATCCTGATAAATATCCTCAATAGATCACGTCGTCAAAGTTTCAAGTAGCTAAATAAAATGTATGTTCTCAAAAGAATAGTGCACTGTCAGCACTATCACATCCTTAAAAAAAATGGAACTTAACAACCCAATTTAATAATCTCAAAACATACTCAGTTACAAATAAACAACTATAACTATCTTATCCAAATTGAAACTTAACGACGCAGCGTTAAATGGTCTCTCTAGTCAAGTCTCCTCCTCGCCATCACCATCCCAAGAACTAGCTCGATACCTGCAAAACTGGAGAGGGAAAAAAGGGATGAGTACAACCACAGTACTCAATAAGCAGCCCTTATCTGAGGGTCACGCACAAACAACATGCTTATCAAGGATACAACGTGTCATGATTATCAAAGAATCAACACATCATGTTTATCATTAATCTCGAGCCTTAAATGAAAGAAACATATTTCAAGAAGCAGTTTATGTATAAGTTTAACTAAAAATGTACCATACATGTCAAACTTAGCCTCACATCTTAACTCACTAGTGCTCTTTCTTGATTTCTCCAAGACTTACCCTTCGAGTCGTACCGACCCCTGACCTCGCGTAGCTAAAGCATCGACACTTCTCTACGGTGCTCGGTGTTGGACCTTGACATTTATCCCCAAGGCCTCAACTATTACTCAACATATTGGCCCCTAACCTGCATGCAACTCCTAACCTGTCACATTATGTTAGTCCTCCAAGTCTAACTCCTCGAATCGTATCGACCCTTGCCATTTATCCCCAAGGCTTGACACTCATCTACAGAAGCTCGGCGTTCAACCTTGCCATTTATCCCCAAGACTTCAAACTGTGCATCACATTATGTTAGTTCTCCAAGTCTAACTCCTCGAATCGTATCGGCCCTTGCCATTTATCCCCAAGGCCCGACACTCATTTACAGAAGTTTGGCGTTCGACCTTGCCATTTATCCCCAAAGCCTTGAACTGTGCATCGACCCTTGACATTTATCCCCAAGGTATCGACGACTACTCAACGTATTGGCCCTTGACCACCACCACATCAAGACCCAATACTCATTCAACAAAATAGAATCACCGTGCCGACCCCCGACCCTTTGTACCCGGAGCCTCGACACTCATCTCTACCAAGTTGGGGTATCGATCCCCGACCTTTGCACCTGGAGCCTCGATACCCAACTAGTGACGTGCCAGCCTTTTTGGCCCTGTTAGTTCTCCATTTACTTTATTACATCCCAGAACTCTCACCAGAGTCCTACTACATACTTTCTAGGCTCTGACCCATGCAGAAATTATCTCACAACAATGGAACATATGTTATACACAAAACCTATGTCACTATCATCCAGACATGGCCATCCAACATCACGAGGACACCTTTCTCTCAACACTCAGCATGCTTTACACACCACAGTGCAGATAATTCACAAAAGAGACGTAACCGACATATATCCATATACGCGTCCAACACTCTAAAAATTTCATAGTAATCAGAACACAACCTAACCCATTCACTTCATTAAGGACCAAACTCTCACCAGAGTCCTACTACATACTTTCTAGGTCATGACCCATGCAACACTCAACTTACAATAAAACCAGCATGCTTCCAGAACCAAAAAACAGTAAGCCAAAAATGAAATGACAGTCCACATGCATGCGCAACACAACAGATTTCTTCCACATTATTTCAGTATGCTTTTATGAACACAACCATACAACGATAAAACCATTCATAATCCATTATGCTTTCAGAAATACCACTAAGCATCAAATCCAACAACGCAAAGCAAGTCAATTATAAACAACCAGAACCAACATGATTTCATTCAAACTACTTATAGTCATTAGCCAATATTCACAAAGACACAATCAACTTACATATTAATAAATAATAAACACACCAAAAGCACCAAACAATTCATACATATTCATACAACAAACATCCCCCAAGTAAGAACTACTTACAACACGGGTCCTAACACGCTACTAAATCTCGCCGAAGGATTCCCTAAATCAAAGCAACCAAACTTGTGTTAGAAACCAACTCAAAAACACTTAATTTGCTTCGAAACTACGTTTTGGTGAATCTTTACCTACTAACTCACAGTAAAACCTCTTGGGCTAGGAGTGGGTTAATGCCAAGGAGGTTCGGACTACCAAATCCAAGTTCGAAATGCTTCGCGCTTGCTGGTCTGATGCCGAAAAGCAATGGGTAATGCCGATTTGGGTTCGAATAAGAGTGAGTCAACGTCAAATCAGTGCCGGAGGGGGTGGGTAACTCAAATCAAGCTTCGTTTTGGTGTGGATAAGCGTCAAACGTTATTGGAACGAAGGAATCTTCACGAACCCACCACAAATCATCGCCGGACCAAAATTCCAGTTGCTACAAGATGCGCCGCACCGTTTCTGCTACAGATCCTGCCGGAGAACATATCACGCGCACTTCTGAGCCACCGGAGAACACCCAAATCGCCGCTGTCACTAGAGGTTTTCCGAACAGCTGCGCGCTGTACTGGTCAAGCGAGTCTGCTGCCGTTGACGACTGCCAAAGGGAGTTTCGAAGTCGCGCCGCTGCAGACACCGCACCTCCGCTTGTAACGCCCCGCGTTCTTGGGTTAGTTTTATTTTAAGATTTAATCTGTGCCTTTGAATTCCTCCTTTATTTTCGTCGTGAAATTCTTCGAAATTCTCATTTTTGAGTTTTAATTTTTGTAAATCAGAATCAAGTTTATTTTTTTATTAACTTTTGGAAATTCAATTTTCTCCTTTTGAAGTTATTCTCGGGTTTTAATATTTAGCCAATCTCTAAAATAAATTTCCCAACCTTTTTAAAATGAGTTTTCTATTATGGAAAATGATTATAATTTTTCTTAAAATTGGAAATTGGGCTTTACTTTTAGAACAAATTGAGAGGGGCCTGAATAAGACTGGGGATTTGGGTTTTTTGGTTTTTAATAAAAATTGGGATAAAAAAAAGTAAAACAAAAGAAGAGAAAATTAAAGAAAATGTTTGAAAACAAAAGAAATCCTAAAACACCTTTTCTCCTCCCCCTTCTTCCTCCTACCCTAGCCGCCGCCCACCTCCCCTCCCCCGGGTGACTTTTCTCTCTCCGGCGAGCAAGGACCCACGACCTGGCTAGTCTCT
>NW_019104852.1:46296-58950 GCF_001995035.1 Momordica charantia | reverse complement strand
GATCTAAGAGTGATTCATCTTCTAACCTTACTCTTGGTTGGAATCATTCGGTAAGTTAGTCGTTTTTGTGAATGTTTGCAAGGATCCTAGAAGGACCTCTAGCTTTGTAAACACGAGCAACCTTGGTGCTTATCAGAAAGAGAAAAAAGTTAAGCTAGAGCTCCTTGTACGTGGTTATTATTCATTTTAATTCAATGGAAATTATTTTTCTTATATTTTCGTGCGATTTCATTCATGTAATTATGCACAAATTTAGTTTTCAACCTCTATGTGGAGTGCCTTAGCCAAAAATATTTAATTTTAACACTATCGGGAAAACACACAGAAAACGTCTGGCGCAATTTTGGATTGGTTTCTAAAAACTTCTCTTTATGTCTTTTTTTTCTATTTGACTACTGGGAAATTTATTTATGCACCAAAACCCAACACTAAGAAGATTAGGTTAGGTAAAATAATAGGAAACCCATTTGGGATGTGACTTAGATATAAGCACATAAACCACGGTCCTAGACATAGGCATTCTATCCCATAAATGAAAATTAGTTGACAAATATATTATAGGGTAATCACACATAGAAATATGATTGTAGGTCTCCCTAGCCACAGCAGCAACCAAAAGTGGTTCGTGACAGAGTAGAACTTAGATTGCTAGGATTAGCTAGATAGGGGTTGCCACTCTTTCCCCAAAGTGTGTATCCATATTTTCTATCAAAACTAAGGTAGGAAACAAAGATGTCGTATTTTATAAAAAAAAACTTTATATTTGCAACTCCAAACAACAACTTTTATCAGCATTTTCCCATAACCCACAATTCCATTTTTTAACCATTTCACTTTATTAGTTCATTTTGAAAGCAAAAGTCCATGAGGAGTCGACCTTGGATTACTTTTGATTATTAATTGTGGCTGTGTATGTTTGCACATATCTCTTATCTGTTAAAGTTAGAGAAAATCCCAACAGGTTTTTGACGCCCTTGTCGGGGACTTAATTTTCAAAATCAATTTTTCAAAAGTAAATTGTTTCATATTGTGTTTGCTACATATCTCTGTTCTTTGAGATCATTTGTTATATCTCTTAGACGACAATTTTTTGTTTTTTGTTTTTAGCATTAAAGCTTTATTGCACGAGTCCATAAGGAGGTTAAGGTGAGAAATGAATCAAGAAAACAAACAAAAACTTGAAAAAAAAAAGAGAATGAAAAAAAAGTAGGAGAGGTTACTTGTATTGAACCAAGAAACCCGTAGGAGTGTTTGAAATGGATGCGCAAATGATGTACAATCTAGACATGGGAAGTAACATGCCCATAGCTCATGTTAATCAATTTTGTTGTCATGTTGTGGTGATAGTCGTCATTCATTTTAATATTGTCCATCTAATCCTTCATTTTTCTATTATTTAGGCAAGCAAGGGAATAAAAAATATTTCAACCCTCATTCAATTCCATACAACCAAGATTAGAGGGATCATTAAAATTTCTTGTGGGGAGAGCATAAACCTTAAAATATCCATCCATATGAGCACACACTCCCACCAAAACTCCCGACACAACCCCAATAGGAATACGAACAACCATGGATGCCAAAGCAAATACAATCGTATAAAAAATCTAGACTTGAAGAGATGATGATAGGTTATATGGGTAGAAGTGATGAAGCAGTACGCACGATGCAGATCCAAATGGAGTAGATCGTCGATATGTTGATGAATAGTCCACTAGAAGCATTACTTAACAATATAGAAGAGCAAGTCGAGATAATGAAAGTTTGGAGCGATCTTTAATATGATGAAGCTGAGCTCATAGTGGACAACGATGATGAAGGGATCGGAGCCCGCAGCAGAAGCACGTGAACGCGTGTACTTCGATCTTGTTTTAGAATTACAACAAAGAAAAGACATAAGCATGAGTTTGGAAGTTAGTGATACATACCTTTGAAGACACCTCTTCAATGTAGACACCAACGCCACAAAAAAGTCTTCCTCGCTATTCTCTAGGTGTTAAGAACTCGATTTGTGGAATCTGTCTTATAATTGAAAGGGAAATCGAGAGATCAAGAGAGCATTTCTAGTTGAAGTTTCAGAAACTCAACAACCGAGGACTGGGGGACCAAAGAGAACAGGATAACCTCCCTTTTTATAAAGGAGGAAGAGTGGTGGGGAAGTCACAACTTCCCCACTCACCACTTTCCCACTTCCCACCATTAATGGTGGGAAGTAGAATACTCCACCACTTCCCACCATTAATGGTGGAAAGTGGGACGTTTTTCCTCCCATGTTTCATTTTCTCGGTTTTTTTCTTTTTACTTTAATTAAAATAATTTTAATTAATGATATAAAAGAATTAGTTATTTAATTAAATTAAATCTAATTTAATTTAACCAAATTAATATATATCACTTTAATTTAATTAAATCATATTATTTAATTAAATTAAACTTCAAATAATCAACTATATTACAATCAAATTCTAACATCGATCTCTCTCACAATTTTGAATCGAATTCAAAATCAACTTTATATTATAATGTATCAATATACATTATATTAATTGCATCTCATACAATTATCTTTAATTTATTTTAACAAATTTGAACAATTTAAATTCTTTTCAAGACTAAATGTTCTTAACTATCCTTTACGAGTTAGCAATGGGACTTAATGGACATACAGATCGGAAGCTCCAACGACGAGATTAATTGATTAAACTCATTAACCATATTAATCAACATTCGTCAACTATCGGTCACTCCACTAAAGACCCACAGCTGCAATCCTTCACGAGTATTCGTAACCATAGCTCAATTACCGTTTTACCCCTGTGTTACATCTTGGACCTTAAGTATTGCTGATCGTCTAATGAACAATCCGGTTATGGTCCAACCAATAATCGGAAATCCCTCTTGGGCCAGTGAGACTGTGGGGCCCCTTGTTCAAGTCTCGGAGTCAGCACTTAAGAGAACACTCATCTACTTACCCTAATGTCGGGAAGGAGTAAATTCCATATTGTGTAGTTATATTTCCATCTCCCTATACGGTCTCGTCCCCAAAATGGTAGGAATATTGAGTCGGTGACTTGGGCCACTCTCACCCATACAAATCAAAGGACGAGCCCTAATAGGCAGGAGTCCATAACTCACTCAAGATTGAGATCAAGTTACCTTGTCATCCTATTGAAATATTAATCTATTAGCTAACGGTATTACAATTAAAGATAAATTATTTCGCGGTTCGGTCTTATACAAACTCATTGTATATGATACCCCCACTCGCATGTCTCTACACGAATGACCTGGATCAAGTCATATGTAACTATTACAAAGCGGGTCGTATCCATAGTGTTATCAGGATAAGGTACCCAACCTTATCCATATACTATAGACCCATTAGGTTACGACTGGAACATTATCCACCTGTATATCGAATATATACTGTATATGTATATACTGTATATGAAATATATACGTTGTATATTAAATATATATTGTATATCTTTTATATACTGTTCCAGTTACATGACATAACCTCAGAGGTTACTTTATTGGATCTGGGTATATGCAATGCTAAATGAAACGCCATTAACAACTTTATTGAATAATTATTTGTTTTATGTTTACAAACCACGAGTTTAGGGCATAAAACCCAACAAACTCCCAGTTGAACTACACTTTAGTGGGGCGTACAAAATCTAAATGCAACGTGGGTTCTACAATAAAGTACAAATAGAATAAACTAGGGCATATATTATACCCTTTACAAGTCTCCCAGTTGCCCTAGACTATATTGTACATATCTCGTAGGCCTAGACTTTCTAGACGACCCTCAAACACTTTAGCCGTGATAGACTTTTGTAAATAGATCATCCATATTATGCTCAAACACCATTATTATAACAATAAAGGGTGATGGGTAAATTCATGTTTGGAAGAACTTCCAAATCAGTTAAAATTGTTGTAGTTATGGTTGGTCTTTAACACATATAAGTTGTTTTTTAGTTTTGTAGAAAAAATGTTAACACTATTTCGTGCAATGAACCCTTCATTTAACGAAAAGGAAATAGAATAACATTATTCCAGTAGATAAGAAATTAAAATTTTCTCTTTATTTTGGGAACTACATACACATTATCTAATAATATATATTATTATTGTCTAAACATAACTTTAGGTCTCCCATTACGACTCTTGAGACAACATCTCCCTTTCTGACTTTGAGTGTCGTCCCCCCGGCATCAAGCTACCTTCAGGAACTAATTTCCTGAAAAGAAGAATAAACATGGTTAGTGGCCCCTGAATCCAGTATCCAGGTAGAATCATCATTCTATAGTAAGCAAGTTTCAAGAACAAGTAAATCATATTTAACTTCCCTGACTTTCTTCTTTTCGGCCAAGTATTTTGGGCAGTTTTTTTTCAAGTGCCCATCCAATGTAAATATTTTCCTTTGTCTGCAACTTTGGCCTTGCGCTTCTTGGTAGCAGCATTAGCAGTAGGGTCAACTTTCACCCCCTTACCACTGTTTTTCTTCTTCTTGAAAGTCTTACTTCAAAAAGAAGAAAGTACATATTTGGTTCATGAGGTCGAACCTCGATGGAACCGTTTTGAGGTGACAACGTTTGCCTCCCCATCCTGTCCCTTAATTTTCATACGAGACTGGAAAATATGTAGTTCATTTAAGAGCGTGGTAAGGTTGTACTCTATCTTGTTCATCACAGCATTGCTGCGAAATTGTAGGAAACTCTTTGGAAGAGATTCCGAGATAAAGCTGACCTAGCTCCCCTCGTTTATGACAGCGTTCACTTCAGCCACGTTAAAGTGGACCATCAGATTCAGAACATGTTCTCGCACTGATGTTCCCTCTTTCATGCGGGAATTGTAAATGAACTTGAGGGCATCGTGCCGGGCTTGAATGGACGGCTGTCCAAACATGTCCCGAAATAAGTCCATGATCTCTCTTGCTGTGACCATGCTCTCATACTTCTTGGCCAGCATATCAGATATGCTTGCCAAGATCAAGACCTTAGCCTTGATCCATTTGTCATAGTCATCCCGACTAGCTTGGGCTGTATTAGGCGTGGGAGCCTGATGACACTCTTCAGTCAAGTCAAACGTAAGATCATCTACCATGAGTATCATGTTAAGGTTCGTTTTCCATTGTGTGTAATTTTCGCCGTTAAGTTTGTCAACGACAAGCAGGGCAATAATAGAAGTAGACATGCTGAAATACAAACAAGTCTATATTAGACATTTTCACTACCCATTAAAAACCCAATCAATTTTAGCAAACAGTAATAATGCACCCTATAATCAAGATTATTTTTGCACGATGCTTCAATGATTTAGAGCAATAGCTACCATGGGGCAATCAACTACTCCTTCACTGAATTGAGACATTCTCAACTAAATATTACACAAGAATAACTCTTATTCCTATGATAGTCATCGTTTATTTGGTCAAGAAGTTATTAACTAACTTAACAACTTCCCCTAGGTGTGACTCGCCATTTTCGAACCTCAAAAGTCTGCTGTAGGGAAGGACAAATATTGGTGCAAAACCTAAGAGACCTTACCCATTTATGGAGTTCGCCCTGATTTTGATTCCATACAACAGATTCTCCATAGGAGTGGTCGCTCTAGGATGACACGCAGGCTGTGTATGAAACCTCACGTTGCAAACTAATAGAGGAGACAGCAGGATGTGTTGTCACACGTCCTTCTCCCACATTATAAATACTTTATCCATTCACCTTGGTATTGAACCATGCAAACACCTTCTGTAGGGAGGCTGCGTCAAGGGCGACACGAGGTCGAGCATGGAACTCACGGTGTGAACTTCTACCGAGAACGTGAGGGAAAGAATGTATATAAAATATATATCTTATATATATTATATACTTGGAATATTTTATATATACCTAATCCTCCCACTTAGTATTTTAAAACTATGGTTTATTACTTAGGTAAAATCTGACTAAATGAAATTATCTAAGTTTATTAGTTTGCTTAATATAACTTTTATATTGGATTCGTTTAACACTAATGTTCTAGTTCATTAAACACTTTAACGAACTAACCACATTGTTGCATGCTATAAAACATTGACTAATTCAACCCTCAGGTCGGTTCCAGGTAGAGGTGTTCCCTTACGGTTAGCTTAGACAGGGTTCCCTTATAGCCAATATTTTATATTAACCTAGACAGAACCTTCCTTAGACAGGGTTCCCTTATAGCCAATATTTTATATTAACCTTTTATTTCATCGTTTTAAACCTATTTAAAACCAAAATAAAAAGTATATAACCTAGGATATAATCAATTTCAAACCCCCTTAAAAAAAACTATTCAAGACCTAGGGTTTGCATGCAATTATTGATTATAGACTTTAATTTCTATCCACCAAACTTACAACACTTATAAATTTAAAGAAATTGAAACTATAATCATGTATTAATGACATACATAAATATAACAATTGTATTTACTAAAGTAATGTTATGCTCAATGCAACTTTATTTTCATCTAATTAATATAACACTTATATTCATTAGTTATGAAAATAGAACATGTTATCATACATTATAACTATTAGATACATATGATGCATGAGCATGCTTGACCTATGATGAGATTTTAAACTATATGACATACTTTATGCAACATATACATTCAAAATGCATAATAATTAAATAGCAAAATAGACTGGTTTTTGGCTTCCTATAAGAGATGAAACAAAAACAAACAAAAATTTTTTTTAAAAAAACAAAGAAAACTTGGCGGCGAGTCGTCCGGACCCAGCGTTTAGGTGCTGCCCCTACTACTGCAGGTTCGAGCTCTCGGGTTTTTGCAGTTCTGGTAGCGCCTAGGCGGTGCTGCCTAGTGCCTAGGCGCCGTCCACCCAGTTTCTCTGGTTTTTCTTCAGTTCTCTAGTACTCTTTCAAAGCAACTCCTTGCCACGAACGACACAGACTTAAAGACTCGATTTACAGGATTAAACGCCCAAAAAAATGGGCCCTTACATTGATCAAATCAACGAAAAAACTGTAAATCTATTGTGAAAACCGAAAACATCTATTTACAAACCACATACATCAAATGTACAGAAAAACACCCATCATACTTCTCGTTGAAATTAAAAACAAGATCGAAAGCGGAGCCTAGGCTCTGATACCAATTGAAAGGATCGGATCCCGCAGCGGAAGCACGTGAACGCGTGTGCTTCGATCTTGTTTTAGAATTACAACAAAGAAAAGACATAAGCATGAGTAAAATGAAGTTAGTGATGCATACTTTTGAAGACACCTCTTCAATGTGACACCAACACCACAAAAAAGTATTTCTCGCTATCCTCTCGGTGTTAAGAACTTGGTTTGTGGGAACCATCTTATAATTGAAAGAGAAACTAAGAGATCGAGCGAGAGAATTTCTAGTTGGAGTTTTGAAAAATCAACAACCGAGGACCGAGGGACCAAAGAGAATGGGGGAACCTCCCTTTTTATAAGCGAGGAAGAGTGGTGGGGAAGTCACAACTTCCCCACTCACCACTTTCCCACTTCCCACCAGGAAAACCTACCCGACTTTCCACCATCGAGGTTTTTCCTCCCATGTTTCCTTTTCCTTATTTTTCTTTTTATTTTTTTCATTTAACTTTAATTAAGATAATTTAAATTAAAATAATAATTAATTAAATCAAATTTAATTAATTTAAATAAATTAAACTTAAATTAATCAACTATATTAGAATAAAATTATAACTTCCATCTCTTTCATAAGTTTGAATCCAATTCAAAATAAACTTTATATTAAAATGTATAAATATACATTATATTAATTGCATCTCATACAATTAACTTTAATTCATTTTAACAAATTTGAACAATTCAAATTTTTTCAAGACTAAATGTTCTCAACTATCCTTTACGAGCTAGAAAGAGGACCTAATGGACCAACACATCGGAAGCTCTAACGATACGAGATTAATTGATTAAACTCATTAACCATATTAATCAACATTCGTTAACTGTCGGTCACTCCACTAAAGATCCACAGTTGCATTCTTCCCACTGTAGAATATTGTGCGTCCATGGATTTTGACCATTAACGGTAAGTCAATTCTTCACGAGTGTTCGTAACCATAGCTGGGTCGAATTACCATTTTACTGCTGTGTTACATCTTGGACCTTAAGTACCGATAATCCTCTAATGAACAACCTAGTTATGGTCCAACCAATAACCGAAAGTCTCTCTCAGGTCAGTGAGAGGGTGGGGCCCCTTGTTCAAGTCCCGGAGTCAACGCTTAAGAGAACACTCATATACTTACCTTAAAGTCGGGAATGAGTGAATTCCATCTTGTGTAGTTATGTTCCCAACTCCCCACTCGGTCTCAAACCCAAAATGGTAGGAATATTGAGTCGGCGACTCGTGCCACTCTCACCCATACAAATCAAAGGACGAGCCTTAATAGGCAGGAGTCCATAACTCACTCAGGATTGAGATCGAGTTACCTGGTCATCCTATTTAAATATCAATGTATTTGCTAGCGGTGTTATAGCTAAAGATTAATTATTTCGCGGTCCGGTCTTATAAAAACTCATTGCATAGGATAACCCTACTCACATGTCTGCACATGAACGACCTAGAACAAGTCATTTTAACTATTACAAAGTGGGTCGTACCCATAGTGTTACCATGATAAAGTACCCAACCTTATGCATATACTACCAACCCTTTAGGTTAGTACTGGAACATTATCCACTTGTATATCGAATATATACTGTATAGATATTGTATATTTGTTATATACTGTTCCAGTTAGATGACATAACCTTGGATGTTAGTTTATTGGATTTGGGTTTATGCAATGATAAAGGAAACACCAATAACAACTTTATTGAATAATTATTTGTTTTATGTTTACAAACCACGATTTTAGGGCATAAAACCCAAAAGATGATGCACCAGCCCCTGATGCAATGAATGAGGTAGGGAAGGATAAGGAAGTTGAACAAGACGAACCGGTAGAGGTAATCGAGCATAAGGTTGGAATGGACCTAAACCATTACCTGTCAATATTGGACCACTTTTCCCTTTCCCTCAACATTTTGTAGAGACAAATCAAGACGTAAAGAAGCAAGAACTTACCACAATTGCAAGGATCAGGTAGAGGAAGAAATAGGTGAAGATGAGATAGGTTGAAATGAAGAATTTTATGCATAAGAGAAAACCACGATTCAACTTTTCAAAAACAAGTTAATACAAGTAAGTCACATCCCTCTCGTGGGGACCTTCAAGCTTATTGTGTTTTGAAGAAGCTAAACTGCGACATGGTAGTAGCATAAGAGATAGTGAATGAGCTTAAGGAAATGAATGAAAGTTGAAAGCCTCCAATTTTCTTCAAAGTAAAATCAATAGGAGGGAAGTTTATAGATTAGTTTCATGCTTGTTTACTTTCCAATTTTTTTATTTCATGAACATTTTAATAATCTTATTTTCTTAGTACATGATTAAAGTTCCCAAGAAATTAAGGCATGGGGCAAAAAGCAGCGAGCATTCTTCCATAAGAAGAAACAAATCAAGACTTAAATATGGAATGCCCATAAAAAAACACCGCTTGGTGGCCGTTGTTTTTTTTTTTTACTCATTAGCTGAATCGAGGGAGTTTTCTAACCCGTTTCATTGTCGTTGACAGCATGTTGTTTTGTTAATCTGTGCTTAATCATGTTATTTTGTAGGTAGAAATATTTGCTTTAGGTGGACGGCTGAGATGTCCTGTGGATAACACATTTCATATTTAATCTTACAAGTTAGAGCCATACAAGCATTGGCATTCTGTGGACCCTATGCTCCTTATATTCATGCCTTGTTTGCTTTGTCATTTGAATTTTGCAGGTACGAGAGTTTGATGCCTCAAAAATTGCCCGGCGCATATTAAGAGCCCTATGCTCCAATTATAGATAAAGAAAAAGTAACGGGCTTATGTTCTTAATTCGATTGATTACCCGATCTAATTAGATATTAAAACTATATTAGTGCTTGATGCGGGAAGGACTTTTCTCATGAGTGAGTTATCGGTTTTTTTATAAGTCCTAACTATTATTTACTCTACCTTATGGGGTAGAGGGGAATGTGTAGAAGAAGTAGTATATTAATAAAGAGCTTTTTTCCAAAATCAAAATATAAAGGATTTTTGACCATTTTTTTATCCTAAAATATAAATCCATTGGATGGGAAAATAAAGAAAATAGAGGAAAGATAGTCCATCGATAAGTCTTACCTATTTACGAGGTATCTATTATTATTTTTTTATTGTAATACCTTGTTTTGACTATATTGCACTATGTATCATTTGATAACCCAATATAACCAGATTTGGGAATTTTTCAACAACTTTTTTGGCCTTATTTTTGGTTTAATTTTAAATGGGCTTTGGGCTTTGGGCTAATCGAAATGTATAAATGCTCATTTATCAAACCCTTGTTTAATTCAAATGAAAACAAAACCATATAATCCCTCATTGTTTGCGATTTTCTCCTCCCAAAACTCAACTCCCATTCAATTTTTTTTTCCTATAAAATCTTCAAAGATTCCTAAAATCCATCCATCCTCCCTTATTTTTGGCAAACATATTTTAGGGTTGATGGATTTTTGTGTTAGGGTTTTTAGCAAATAATCGAAAAACCCATGGAGGGCTCTTCTTCATCCAAACCATGCGACAAATAGAAGGGGGAAGAAGAAGATCGTGCTGCCACCATCTATTGCACCGAGTTTAGTTCCTGTTCAACCACCTCTACCTCTCAGGAGTAAGGTACATTTTGATCCTAACGAACATTTGCCCCATTGGATGTTGGAAAAACTAGAACAATTCCGTAAACTAGAACAACTTCAGTACACATATCTTCAAATAGGAGATTATTCATATCTTTCTGAAGAGACAATCACAACCATGTGAGGATGGAGAATGGAGAAATTTTCAAAAGTAAAGGGATTGAAAACATACGATTGAAGACCAATAGTGGGATTGAGTTATTACTACGAGATGTCAGGTATGTACTCAGTATTAGAATGAAACTTATCTCTACAGGTAAGTTCACTGGTAAGTTCGACGATGAGGTTATTAGAGTGAGTTTGGTGGAAACCAATGAAAGCTCACCAAAGGATCCAAGTTAGTGACAATTGCCAACAAAAGATTTATAGTTTACACGTTGCGATTGAGTGTTGCCAGTGGATTATTGAAACAACGGATGCAAGTTGCATATGATTTTCAAAGAGGTAGTACTGAGTCAACAACAAAGAAAACCAGAATATATCAGGAGGAACATCAATTGGAAAGTCAAGGAACAAAATTAGGTTTTTTAGGTTGTCAAGGATTATCCCAGTTATCAGACAGATGGGTGAATTGATGAAGTCGCGTTAGCAAACAGTTGCATCAGAGAAGATTAACCTAGTAGATGTTGAGGAAAAGAGTGGCGTTTAATTCTGGCAGCATACTTGAATAGAGTTGTCAAGTCATCAGTGGGAAGTTCTTTCATCAATAATCAGTGTTTGAGAACAAGGAATGAAGTTTCAGATATCGACACTTAGTTTGAGTGAGAGCACGTGGATGTGTCTTCTGCATTTGGGATACAAGACGACATTGATTGCTCGACCTCAGGGCAAACACAGATTAAAACAGTGATTTCTTATATTTTGTTTTACAAGTTTTTAAACTTGTAGGAGAAGCCTTAAGATTCGTCAAGAAGATCAGAAGTTGTTGCAAAAGAAGGCTTAGAGTTTTCCAAGATTATCAGAGACTACTATTGCAGTAGGAGACAAGATCAATGTTTTATCTCCAAGAGGGAGAATATTGGGATAATGAAGCCAAAATTGATGACCCATGTCCTATGAGAAGAAATATTTTCAACATTACTACGAATTCCTACAACGAGTAGGATATTTTTGTCGTATAAGGATTACAACATTGTTTTCTTAAAAGGTTTAGGATATTTGGCTTCTTATAAACTAGCACTTTTGTTAAGGTTTTATTTGTCCAGAATCCAAATAAAAAAGACTTGAGTGGTTGTTGGGCAGTGTATGAAAAAGATCAGTGAGTGGTTGTACCCCATTGATTAAGTGAGGATGCTTTCAATTGTGTTATCCCAGGTAGCCATTATTAGGGTACTTAGAAGCAAGATAGTCGTTGTATAGTGATATCTTAAGTAAGATTTCCATTGTAATGTTCTCAACTATAGTAGAGTTTTTTTATTTATTTATTTTTTTCAGAAGACTGTACGTAGTCCCAAGATTGATAAGCGCCAAGGTTGCTCGTGTTTACAAAGCTAGAGGTCYTTCTAGGATCCTTGCAAACATTCACAAAAACGACTAACTTACCGAATGATTCCAACCAAGAGTAAGGTTAGAAGATGAATCACTCTTAGATCGGACTTAGAATCTACGATGGTCACTCCTAGATCCTAAGACGACTCACTCCAGAATTAGCTTGATCGAGACTAATCCAATGAATCGGTTTAACATCAAACCTAAAGCAAGATTTGAAAGAAGCAACACCAAAAGTGTTAAGGAACAAAAGTTCTTGAATTTCAATATGTTTTAATCTTAAGTTCTCCATAACAAGAGCATTACAAGCCTTTAAATAGGCCAAATGGTTGTTCAACATAAGAACACCAAAAG
>NW_019104852.1:9116-21417 GCF_001995035.1 Momordica charantia | reverse complement strand
TTCTATCTCCTCGAGCTCGGACTCTAACCTACGAGCTAGATCGGATCCTAGGTTGCTGCTAATAGAGGACGACATGGCAATTATGTTCGAAAGAGAGASGGAARAGACCGACCTACCRAGGGTTCRAGCTGCSTTCAGATCGAACTCCAAGAATTCAAGGAACRTAAGGTATGATCTGAAGGATTGGGGGCATTTATAGCCCGTCGGAGGAACTTCCCCACCGTACACGTGTAATCAACGAGCGGCTGGGATCCTCTCTGAGATCCGAAGYGTCGGAATATTTKAATATTCCGACGATAAATCTTCCGCGACGGTTGTATTTTCYYACGAATAGGAAGTCGCCACGTGTCCAAAGCAAGYCGAATGAACTTCTCTGCCAGGTCGAGATCGGACCAGACAGAGAGGGGGCCAATGTTTGGGGAAGGGAATACTCTGGACACGTGGAAGACCCCTATTGGTGCTCCAAGATGACTCATGAATCATGCCCAGCTCGGAAGGCCGAGATGGCCGCCACCAACGCCGACAAATGCCAAGTGTGAGGGCCGAGGTGAGCCTGGCTCAGGTCCGACCTACCGGGGAGCTCGGTATGGGCCGAGATGCGCAACTGTCTGCGGTGTGATTATCGGGCGTAACCGTCGGTCCCGAGATTACCGGATGTAACCGACGGTCCCGAGATTACCGAATGTAACAGTCGCTAGATTAGCGGGACCACCACCCATAAGTAGGGGACCTCACTCCCCGATCAGGTACGAGGATTTCTGGCTTCGAACTAGACTTAGAATCCGACCTATACTGACTTGATCGTCGGAGTGCTCACCTTTTTGTGCAGGTCCGCCCAAGTCCTTAGGTCGGTCCAGAGGCCGGGTTCGAGCTACAACCAGGAACACACTGTTGTGCAAATCTTTGCATAAACAAGCATGATGGTTGGTCACATGCCCTCTTCTTCTTTCGCGTCCTTGAAACTGGACCTCCTCTTCTTGCCCATGCCCCTCTCTTAAGGGCTCACAACTTTAAGGGTCAGGGTGGGTCTCCTCATAATCTTCACTCGCGAGCGTAGTCACTTGAGCATCACAGTATGTCTATTCGTCATGCTCATTTTTTAGAGTTGAATTTTCGCTACTCTCTTCCTGTTGGTCTTCTGCTCGTAGCGCGACAAGGCACAACATTAAATGTAACGCCCTGCATTCCCTGACTCGTTTATTCTAAGTTTTAAATTGTGCGTTTGGATTTCTCCCTATTTGGATAATTTAAAATATTGGATCTTCTAATTTCGGAGTTCTAATTTTTGATAAATTGGAATTAAAGTTTAATTTCATAAGTTTAAGATAAATGAAGTTTTCGACCTGTGCACGAGTTTTTTAGTTAAATCTTAAATTCACGGTTTTTAGGATTTTCCTAAATTCTACTTTTTGAATTATTATTCTTGGATTTTAGAGTTTAAGTTAAATATTTTATTTCGGGTCGTTGTAGCTTTTATTTTGATTTCTAAAGTATAATTATTGGGCTTATTGTATTGGATCATTATGTTATTTAGTTGGGCCTCATTTAAGAATGAGAGATTGGGCTTTTAGTTTAAAACAAAAAAGGGTAATTAAAACAAAAAGAAAACCCTAAACCTCCTTCCCTTCTCCGTTTCTTCTTCTTCTTCCCTTATCCACCAGCCGCCGCCCGCCAATCCCACCTCAGCTCCAGCGACAACACTTCGTGGCGGCGCATTGTTCCTCCGACGAGTCCCCGACGACGGCAGCAACATGTTGCAATTAACCCAGACGACGACGTTCCTTGATTCATCAGCGTGACGCGTCTCCTACGAGCGTTTCCATCGTCGAGCGGCGGCACGGCGCGGCTTCGTGTTTTCTTGCCAGCTCCGGCGGTCTCGACGGCGGCTTCCCTTCTCCAGCGCTTTTCATTCTCGACGACGACATCACTACGGCAGCGCAATCAAATCTGACGACAGCTTCTTGTTTGCAGCCAGATTCTACGGGTTCTCGGCGTCTCTCCGATATTCTGCAGCATGGACAGCAGCGGATAACACAATGATCTGCTACTCAAGCGTCTTTCGGTGACAATCTGTGTCGGCAGCTCAAGACCCGCGATGGTTCTCGACGAACAGAGCAGTCCGGCGACGTCCTCCATCTGCAACCAACAGCCAGCATGCGTTAGCTCGAGTCCAGTGATCTCGAGCTCAATTTTGTGACGTATTATTCATTCCGGCGACTTTCGACACTTCCCCACTCTTCTTTGAATTCAAATTAGTGCTACCCACCCATCCGACATTGTTTTGGCATTAACCCACACCATGTCGACCTTAGATTTACAAGCTGCAACGCGTTCACCATCATTCAGTGATGTTCAGTGGGTAACAACCTCCTTGAACACCCTTTTTGATTCAATTTTAGTAGTCGAAACTGAGTAGTAACGTGCTGGATTTRTTTTATGTGCCTAGGTTTCGAGCCAACGCAAAGGCTAGGAGCTTGTAGGCATGTGTAAGTAGCACCAAGGGGCGGGTGTGTGCGTTAATAGGTGTTATTGAGATGGTTTCGTGCTTAACTTTGCTATACTTGTGTATCTCATGTATTTAGAATTTGTTGGGCATCATTTGAGGACTTCTAGTTGTTATCGTTGGGTTGCATTCTTGTTGTTTCTTTTGTTCTTTTCTTTTTATATATTAGGAAAATATTTTGTATCATGATTATTGGATATGCCTTGAAAGTTGCTGCTCGGTATGGTTGGAAGTGATTAAGCTTTGATGTTTGAAAGCATGTTTTGAGATTGAAAATGCACGTGATAGTTTTATGTTATTTAGTTTATGTTTGCTTAGTTGGAAGCTACTGAATTATTTTCTTTGTTCTGTACGATGAAGAGCATGCTGGATAATTGTGTTGTGATTAGATGTGTGAATCGCTTGTCGATGCCTTTGAAAGATTGGTTGGGGTGGTCTGAATAGATGAAACGGACTGGTGGTAGCGGTTTGTTATCCTATATTTTGTCTATAGTGATAACGTAACTAGTTGTTTGGTTGTTCGTAGTCGATATTGTGGGTGACTTGGGAATGATGTGATTGAATCTTAGCAGAGGGCCATGATTGGAATTGGACGCCTATCGAGTAATGAAAAGTGAGTAGACGAGTTTCATGCCATCGCGGACAAATGGGTGAGGTTGTTACGTCACTACTGGGTATCGAGGCTCCGGGTACAAAAGGTTGGAGGTCGATAGGCCAGTCTTGGTAGAGATGAGTGTCGAGGCACTGGGTACAAAAGGTCGGGGGTCAGCACGATGAGTCTATCTGATGATTAGTATTGGGTCTTGACATGGTGGCGGTCAAGGACCAATACGCCTAGTAGACGTCGAGGCCTTGTGTACAAATGGTCAAGGGTCAACGCACAGTTCGAGGCCTTGGGTATGAAGGTCAAAGTCGAATGCCAAGCCTCTATAGAGGAGTGTCGGGCCCTTGAGTACAAAAGGTCAAGGGCCGATACGATTTGAAGAGTTATACTTGGAGGACTAACACAGTGTGATGGATAGAAGTAGCTTGAAGGAGCTAGGTGGGTCTTGTGGTCGAAGATACGTGAGTCTTAATATTTTGGGATGCTTGTATGTGTGTATTGATTAATTGTTATGACCTATTGATGCATGATTTCTAGTTTTCGCATTTTGATGATTGATGAGATTACGAACATGCTTGTTTGGTGTATAGTTAGTGAGGGCTACTAGCGACTTTGTGGTCGGGGTTAGTTTCATTGCATGTGTGGATTAATGAGTGTTAATCATTTCTTGATGCATGGATGCCAGTTTAATACTTTGTAGCGAATTTCGTGTGCTAAACATGTTGTTTTTGTGTAGTTAGAGAGGGCTACTTACAGCGTATTCTTAATACTCACCCCCTCTGAAATTATTGTTTTCAGCTGGAGATCAGGTTCACGGTGATGGTGATGGTGCGGGGGAGACTCGAGAAGAAGGACCATAGTTAACTTCCGTTTAGTTTTAACTTGTCTAAAATAGGTCTTTAGGAGTCTTGATGGTTTAGTTTATTTCTCATGTTTTGAGTATCGACTTGTGTAAAGCTCAGGGGGTTGGTATAATGTTTTAGATGACTTTTCTTTTAAGTATGAACTTCTGTAAAGATTATGTCATTGGTTTCATTGAGACGCTTAGGGAGTATGTTTAATGTTGTTGGATTCACTAACTTTTTAAGATTGAAGCATGGATTAATCGTTTTGGTTTGGTGTTATTATCATAGTGGTACAGTGGAATAGTGGTGGTTTTTATTTACTTAGTTGATTTTTATTAACTTGTAGGGTTATGCTTCTGTTGGATAGGTTGTTTGTCTGTCGTTACTTACTTGTTTTGGCTCTGCTTGACTTAAACGGGAAAGTTAGGTGTTGTTTGTCCATGAAGGACAAGTTGTTTAGTCCATTTGAAAAGTAAAGTGTTCACTGGTTTAACTTGAGCAAATTAAAAGTTGAAATTTCTAGGTTGGTTTAGTTGCCTTTATGCCTTGGAAGGAAGTTTGGAGCACGTAGGTTTAGTAATGTTCCCATGTAAGTTATCAAAATTCGGGGGCGTTACATTAAAAGTTAAGTGACTCGTGATAAAAACACACTAGTTTAATCATCACACTTATAATTTATTTACCAAAATAAAAAATTATAATTTAACCAAATAAAACTAAAATGTCTTTTAAGTTTTTCATTGAGTACTACATGTTTTTTATATATATTTAACAAATTGGGTGGGATCCAAAATGGCTTAGTCCGATAAACACTCAATACCTAAAGAATAAAATATAACTTTAAAAGCTATACCATACTAATAACAGAACCAAAATTGAGTATAAAAAGCGAGCATTCATAATGGAGAAAGGTAGAGGCAAGGATTAGCCAACCGATAAAAACAAAAGTGATTAGAGTTTTCAAGGGAGAGTAGTTGTGTCTATGCAAATAGACACAAAGGAAAGTTTCCATTTTTTTAGATAATTAAAAGTCGTTTCCATCAATTTACACTTTCCTTCTGTGTCTATTTGCACAGACACAAAGGGTCAATATGGCTATGTTGAGACTATCGATCTTGTTATGTATGATGTTATGTGGCCCTTCCCTTTCAAGGGCTACTTCTCCTAAGAACATATTCATCCTTGCTGGTTAGAGCAACATGGCTGGCCGAGGTGGGGTTGAGAACGATCGACCAGGCCACCTTGTGTGGGATGGGTATGTCCCACCCGAGGCTCAACTCGACCCATCCCACACAAGGTGGCCTGACATTCATCTATAGAGGCTTGACGTTCGACCTTGCCATTTATCCCCAAAGTTTGAAACTGTGCACCGACCCTTGACATATATCCCCAAGGTATCGACGACTACTCAACGTAACGGTCCTTGACCGCCACCACATCAAGACCCAATACTAAATCAACAAAATAGAATCACCGTGCCGACCCCTGACCCTTTGTACCTAGAGCCTCGACACTCATCTCTACCAAGTTGGGGTATCAATCCCCGACCTTTGCACCTGGAACCTCGATACCCAACTAGTGACGTGCCAGCCTTTTTGGCCCTGTTAGTTCTCCATTTACTTTATTACATCTCGGAATTCTCACCAGAGACCTACATGATTTTCAGCCATGACCCATGCAGAAATTATCTCACAACAATGGAACATATGTTATACACAAAACCTATGTCACTATCATCCAGACATGGCCATCCAACCTCACGAGGACACCCTTCTCTCAACACTCAGCATGCTTTACACACCACAACGCAGATAATTCACAAAAGAGATGTAGCCGACATATATCCATATGCGCATCCAACACTCTAAAAAATTTCATAGTAATCATAACACAACATAACCCATTCACTTCATTAAGGACCAAACTCTCACCAGAGTCATACTATATACTTTCTAGGCCATGACCCATGCAGCACTCAACTCACAATAAAACCAACATGCTTCCAGAACCAAAAACAGTAAGCTAAAAATGAAATGACATGTCCAACATGCATGCGCAACACAACAGATTTCTTCCACATTATTTCCACACTATTTCAGTATGCTTTTATGAACACAACCATTCAACGATAAAACCATTCATAATCCATAATGCTTTCATAAATACCACTAAGCATCAAATCCAACAACACAAGGCAAATTAGTTATAAACAACCAGAACCAACATGATTTCATTCAAACTACTTATAATCATTAGCCAATATTCACAAAGACACAATCAACTTACAAATTAATAAATAATAAACACACTGAAAGCACCAAACAATTCATACGTATTCAAACAACGAACATCCCCCAAGTAAGAACTACCTACACAAGGTCCTAAAGCTCCTAAACTTCACCGAAGGCTCCCTAAATCGAAAGAGACCAAGCTTTGGGTTAGAATCCAACTCAAAAAAACACTTAACTTGCATCGAAACTAAGTTGAGGTCATTTGTTACCTACTAACTCACCCTAAAACCTCATGGGTTCGGAGTGGGTCGATGCCGAGGATGTTCGGGCTCCCAAAACGAAAATCGATGGCCTTAGGCTTGCTGTCCCGATGCCTAAAACTGATGGGTAACACAGATTTGGGTCCGATTACAGGTGGGTCAATGTCGAACCAATACCGAAAAGAGTGGGTATCATGAATCAAACTCTGGTTATGTGTCGGCAATTGTCTAACGTTGCCGGAAAGGAGCAAACGCCACAAATCGGAGTTGTTCGTGGTCATTGGAACACACACGGCCGTGGGTCGCCGGAGAAGTAGAAACGCCGAAACAGAACCACCAGAACCACCGTAATCCGCCGCTACCCGAGAGGAGAACGATGCCGTGGTGGGTTGGGTCACGCGGATCTACTGCTGCAGCTGCTGGTTTGAGGAGACGATGTCGCTGCTGATTTGGCGAGATGCCGCCACTGTTTGGGGAGATGCCGTCGCTGGGTTTCTTGTTCGTTGGAGCGGCACCGAAGAGACGCCGCACGCCATATGTGGAGGTCGTGCCTCGCGGCTTTCGCTGCTGAGAGCGTCGTCGGGTCAAGATCTGCTCGTGCTGCGCCGCTGTCGATCCGAGAATGCTGTCACTCGCCGAGGCCACCAATGACGCTGCAGTCACCGGAGGAGGAGAGGTGTTGGCGGTGGAAATGAAAACCAGAGGGGGAAGGTGACGGCTCAACAAGGGGAGGAAGGAGAAGAAGAAAGGACAAAAATAAAAGATTTAGGGTTTTCTTTTTCTTTGAATTTGTATTAATTCCTTTTTCTTTAATTTGTTTTAACACCTATAGCCCAAACCCCAATTCTTAACAGAGGCCCAAATAGATAACACAATGGCCCAAAACAACAAGCCCAAGATGTCACTTTAGAAATCAAATAAAACCCACAACAACCCGAAATAAAATATTTAACTTAAACTCTAAAACCCAAGAATAATAATCCAAAAAAAGTAGAATTTAGGGAAAAATCCTAAAAATCGTGAATTTAAGATTTAATTAAAAATTTCGTGCACAGGTCGAGAACTTAAATTATCTTATTCCAATGAAATTAAACTTAATTCTAATTTAGCAAAAAATTAGAATTTAAAAATTAGGAAGTCCAAAAATTAAAGTTATCAGCTTAGGGAAAAATCCAAAGACATTATTTATCTCTTAAAAAAAACGAGTCAAAGAACGCGGGACGTTACATACACTGTATATCAAATATATACATTGTATATTAAATATATATTGTATATCTTCTATATACTGTTCCAATTACATGACATAACCTCGGATGTTAGTTTATTGGATCTTGGTTTATGCAATGCTAAATGAAACACCATTAACAACTTTATTGAATAATTATTTGTTTTATGTTTACAAACCACGAGTTTAAGGCATAAAACCCAACAAACTCCCACTTGAACTACACTTTAGTGGGGTGTACAAAATCTAAATGCAACAATAGGTTCTACAATAAAGTACAAATACAATAAACTAGGGCATACATTATATCCTTTACAAGTCTCCCAGTTGCCCTAGACTATATTGTACATATCTTGTAGGCCTAGACTTTCTAGACGACCCTCAAACACTTTAGCCGTGACAGACTTTTGTAAATAAATCACCACTATTATGCTCAAACACCACTATTATAACAATAAAGGGTGATGGGTAAATTCAAGTTTGGAAGAACTTCCAATTCAGTTAAGAACTTCCTAAGCCATACAGTCTCTTTTGTTGCTTCACAAGCGGCAACGTACTCGACCTCCATTGTCGAGTCTACGATGCATCCATGTTTGATGCTTCGCCATACTACAACTCCTCCATTAAGAGTGAACACCGATCTCGAAGTGGATTTCCTAGAATAATTATCACTTTGGAAATCAGGGTCAGTGTATCTTGTAAGGATCAAATCCTTAGTGCCATACACAAGCATATAGTTCATCATTCTCCTAAGATACTTGAGGATTCCCTTAACGACAGTCCAGTGATCATATCCCGTATTGAATTGATAAATACTGACAATCCCTATTGCATAGCAAATGACAGACCTAGTACATAACATGGCATACATCAGGTTGCCCACTATCTCATATCCTCAACTTCTTGAGGTGTCTTAGGACATTGTTCCTTAGACAGATACATTCCATGTCTGAATGGTGGTAAACCTTTCTTGGAATTGTGCATCAAATATTTGACAAGCATTTTGTCGATATAAATTGCCTGAGACAGGGCTAGCATTTTGTTATTTCGATTCTTCATGATTTGAATCCCAAGAACAAACTGAGTATCTCCCAAATCTTTCAATTGGAATTCAGTTGCTAGCTACTTCTTAATCACAGTTAGGAAACCTACATCATTCCCAATGAGTAGGATATCATCCACATATAACACCAAGAAGGCTATAGTGTTGTTGATGATCTTCTTGTATACACAAGGCTCATCAACATTCTGGTCAAACCCATAAGACTTGATTACAGTATCAAATTTCATATTCCAAGACCGAGATGCTTGTTTTCATCCATAAATGGATCGTTTAAGCTCGCAAACCTTTTGCTGAGACCTTGCTTAATGAACCCATATGGTTGAGACATGTAAATACTCTCTTTAAGATTGCCATTCAGAAAAGTAATCTTGAAATCCATTTGCCAAATTTCACGGTCATAAAATGTGGCAATGGACAGTAGTATTTTGATAGACTTTAGCATGGCAACCGGGGAGAAGGTTTCTTTATAGTCCACCCCTTCCGTTTGGGTGTAACCCTTTGCCACGAGTCTAGCCTTAAAGGTATGTACCTTTCCTTCGGCGTCTCGTTTTCTCTTATAGATCCACTTACAACCTATATGTTTGACCCCATCAGGTTGATCTACAAGATCCCAGATGGAATTTAAGTACATAGACTCCATTTAAAGGTACATAACTTTGACCCATTTGTTATTATCAACTTTTTGCAGGTCAATGGATCCTCAACGTCATCATTAGGTATGACCACCTGGGTTTCTATTAAACCGACATAACGACCAGGTTGTATCACAATCCTCCCACTACGACGAGACATTCTCAACGCTTGAGATGGATATGAATGACGTGATGTACTAGCGCCATCAATAACTCTTGTTGAAGTGCTGGTTTTATCAACAACTCTCGTTGATGTATTTATAGCTTCATCGGAAATCTCATTTAATACAATCTTGCTTCGTGGTTTATGATCTCTCTTGTGGTATTCTTCCAAGAATGTAGCGTTTGTTGATACAAATACTCTATTTTCTTGTGGATCCAAGAAAAGTCTACCTCTTGTTTCCTTCGAGTAACCTACAAATAGGCACACTTTTGAACGAAATTCTAGTTTCTCAAGGTTTGTCATTAACACATGTGCTGGACATTCACAAATTCTGAAGTAACGTAAACTAGATTTTCGTCCTCTCCATAGTTCAAAAGGTGTTTCAGAAACACTTTTTCATGGAACCATGTTTATAATGTATATTGCAGTCTATACTACATAACCCCAAAACGCGGCAGGCAATTGAGCATAGCTCATCATAGATCGAACCATATCTAACAGGGTTCTATTTCTCCTTTCTGATACACGATTTTGTTGAGGTGTACCAAGTGCTGAGAGTTGGGATGTAATTCCATGTTCTATCATATGGTCCTAGAATCTTATGTTCATATAGTTTCCACCCCGATCAGATCGAAGTGTCTTTATCATCTTAACTAATGGGTTCTCAACTTCAGTCTTGTACTCCGTAAACTTTTCATGGGCTTCAGACCTATGTTGCATTAGGTATAGATACCCATACCTTGAATAATCATCTATGAAAAAGATGAAATACTCATACCCTTCCTTGACTTTAACATTCGTCAAACCACAAAGGTCTGAATGTACCAGCTCCAAGGGTTCTTTGGCTTTGTAACCCTTTCCAGAAAAAGGTCTTTTAGTCATCTTGCATTCAAGACAAGATTCATGTGGAGGTAAGAAGTCATCTTCTAACTCGCTGAGAAGTCCACTTTTAACCAATCTCTCAATCCTATTGACATTTATGTGACCTAATCTTAAGTGTCAAAGATAGGTATTTACTTTTAGAGAAGTTTTTTGCCTCTGGTGTTGAGTTTTAGCATTTTTAAACAACTCTGTATTTAAAATTGTTGTAGTTGTGGTTGGTCTTAACACATATAAGCTGTTTTCGAGTTTTGTAGAAAAAATGTTAACACAATTTCGTGCAATGAACACTTCATTTAACGAAAAGGAAATAGAATAACATTGTTCCATTAGATAAGAAATTGAAATTAAATTCCTCTTTATTTTGGAAACTACAAACACATTAACTAATAATATATATTATGATTGTCTAAAAATAACTTTAGGTCTCCCACTGCGACTATTGAGACGACATCTCCCTTTCTGACTTTGAGTGTCATCCCCCCAGCATCAAGCTGCCTCCAGGAACTAATTCCGTGAAAAGAAGAACAAACATGGTTAGTGGCCAATCCAGTATCCAGGTAGAATCATCATCCTCCACTAAGCAAGTTTCAAGAACAAGTAAATCATATTTAACTTCCCTGACTTTCTTCTTTTCGGCCAAGTATTTTGGGCAGTTTCGTTTCTAGTGCCCATCCACGTTGCAATGTAAACATTTTCCCTTTGTCTGCAACTTTGGCCTTGCACTTCTTGGTAGCAGCAGTAGCAGTAGGGTCAACTTTCACCCCCTTACCACTGTTTTTATTCTTCTTGAAAGTCTTACTTCAAAAAGAAGAAAGTACAGATTTGGTTCATGAGGTCGAACCTCAATGGAACCGTTTTGAGGTGACAACGTTTGCCTCCCTATCCTGTCCCTTAATTTTCATAAGAGACTGGAAAATATGTAGTTCATTTAAGAGCGTGGTAAGGTTGTACTCTATCTTGTTCATCACAGCATTGCTGTGAAATTGTTGGAAACTTTTTGGAAGAGATTCCATGATAAAGCTGACCTAGCTCCCCTCGTTTATGACAGCGTCGTTCACTTCAGCCACATTAAAGTGGACCATCAGATTCAAAACATGTTCTCGCACTGATGTTCCCTCTTTCATGCGGGAATTATAAATGAACTTGAGGGCATCGTGTCGGGCTTGAATGGACGGCTGTCCAAATATGTCCCGAAATAAGTCCATGATCTCTCTTGCTGTGACCATGCTCTCATGCTTATTGGCCAGCACATCAGATATGCTTGCCAAGATGTAGTCCTTAGCCTTGATCCATCTGTCATAGGCATCCCGACTGACTTGGGTTGTATTAGGCGTGGGAGCCTGATGACACTACTCAGTCAAGACGAACGTAAGATCATCTACCATGAGTATCATGTTAAGGTTCGTTTTCCATTGTGCGTAATTTTCGCCGTTAAGTTTTTCAACGGCAAGCAGGGCAATAACGGAAGTAGACATGCTGAAATACAAACAAGTCTATATGTAACGTCGCGCGTTACTCAGGTTAGGTTACCCTCGAGTCTCGGGGCCTCTTTTCGTAGAAACCTTTTTAATTTAATTTAATTGTTTCATTTCATTTCATTTCGAGCTATTGCGGTAATTGTTAAGAGTTATTGGCCTGTACGTACGTATCTAATTATTGTTTAACGAGGAGTTTGCTTTCTCTGGCAATTGTCCTGGGTCGTTGGGCCAACTACGTAAATTCTATTATTGAATATATTTAAGCTTAGGGAGGTTGGGAATAGGATTCTAATTTCTTGTTCGTGGGCTTTGTTGGTTTTAACAAAAGAAAGTATTTGGGTAAGTGGGCCTTCCTTGTTTTAAAACAAAAGGGAAGTAAGGGGAAAACCCTAGCCCAAGTGGGTCTTTTTTT
>NW_019104851.1:118789-130366 GCF_001995035.1 Momordica charantia | reverse complement strand
GAGATTAGCGAGACTACCACCCATAAGTAGAGGACCTCACTCCACGATCAGGTACGATGATTTCTGACCTCGAACTAAACTGGGAATCCGACCTATACTGACTTGATCGTGGAGTGCTCACCTTTTTGTGCAGGTCCGCCCAAGTATTCAGATCGGTCCGAAGGCCGAGTTCGAGCTGCAATCTGAAATACATATCCTTGCATAAACAAAGGCCACTAGTAAAAATTGTGATCTCAAGAATATTGGAAAGTTATCTCTCCAATCTCCGTCATCAGAGTTTCTCGAAAGATTTTATTATTATTTTTGTTTATTTATTAATTTTAAAGCAAAGTGAATTTGAAAACTTTGTTTTATTCTAAGTTTTTTATTTGCTTGGAAAGTTTTAAAATTTTATCTTGCATTTTGAAAATCTTTTATTTTAATTAAAATCCATTTTAAATTTATCTTTTTTTAAAAAATGTTTTTAACTTTATTTTTAAAACAATTTCTCTTATTTTGAAAATCAATTTTCTGTTTATGTCAAATCTTGTTTAATTCTTTTAAAAAAATTAATTTGAAGATTTTTGTGCACTTGCATGGGAGTCGTAACTCAAAGAAAGTACATTACTCAGTCCTCGTTTTAGAATTTTACATCATCAATTTAGAATTAATTTAAACAAAACAAAAAAAAACCTTAATTTTACCCAAAAACAGCAATAAAATAAATCTCAAAATCATTAAATTTTCGCTCTAAAACAGCCCAAAAGCATTCAATTTTCAACCCAAAAACACCGAAAACAATCTCTAAAATTGATACATTTTACAACGAAAACATCCAAAAAAATGTTTCACCCCAAAAAATAGTCCAAAACAGTCCAAACAAATGATAAATTTTGCATCGAAAACAGCGCAGAAAGTTTCAATTTTCAGCCGCAAAAATAGTCCAAAAAAATCCCGAAAACTAACAAATTTAAAGCAAACATTCACATGCAAAGCAATGTAAAATTTCATATCAAGACGTATGCGAGAAAAAAAACAAAAGTTTTACAAACCTCACTTACCAATAGAGAGAATATCTACAGGATGGAGGGAGATTCGTCGTTGGAACAAAGGGTCTGATCGTCGGGGATCGGACTTCCGTAAGCTTTTATCGTTGTTCTCCACCCCGCCATCAGAGTTGCAGGCCACGAGAGTACGTTGGGATATGAGAGGAGATAGATGGTGTGGTTGATTTTTAGAGGAAGGAAGAGTTGGAGAACAAACGTGAGGGATTGGGGTGTTGGTGAAAGAGAAGAAAGAGGGTGTGTTTTTCTACAGCAATTCTAGAAAACAAAAGTCCAACATTTCATTTTCCATCGTCCCTTTCACGCGGGGTGAACCCTCCTTTATACAGAGTCCAAAAGAATCCATTCAAATTAGATATTGTAATCTTTAACCGAAAATCTTCTTTTAATTTAAAAATCAAGTTGAAATCATATTTTAAAATCCCCCAAACCTTAACTGAAAATCTACAAAAGAGAATCAATATGAAATTCAGTTAAAATATAAAAAACCTTAATCAATTTGATTTTCAAACTTCAAATCTCGTATTTTTTTAATATTTCCTTTTCTATTTTAAAACTGTTTTCGGTGTATTTCAAATTTTGAAAATCTGATGGCTGAAATCAAATTTAAATTCAAATTTAAAATCCCATGATTACTCACAAATATTTTATTTTATTTTTTGGGTCGAACCAAATACGGTGTCTCGACCACAATCTTGGATGTGTTCGATTTAACCAACAGATAAAAATGCACTAGCCCTCCGCTTGACATAGGCTTCGGCCACGACCTTGGATCGGGTTGGATTTAACCAAAAGATAAAAATGCACTGGACCTGTGCTTGACACAGACTTCGACTGTGATCTTGGATCAGGTTCAGTTTAACCAAAAGATAAAAAAACACTGGATCTGCACTTGACACATGCTTCGACCATGATGTTGGATCGGGTTCGATTTAACCAAAACGGGAAAGGAAATTAGTGTACAAAGTTTGCTTCTTTTAAAACATAATAGGGAAACTCTTATGAAAAAAAAAACGACTAAATGCATGAGGTTGACTTTGCAAAATAGAAAAGATTTGTGCTAGTGGGAAATAAAACAATTTTAGTGAAGTCCATTTTTCTCTCTTTCTTTATAATTTTTTTTTAAATGGGATTATCAAAATAGCTCAGTCACCGCATTTTTGCCTTGATCAATAACACACCAAGTTAACACACCAAGTTAGTTGAGTCGTGTATTATCGCCAGACGTCCCTTAGGAGAAATTGTGGCGGTGACATTGCTTAGCAAACTCTGCTCTAACTTCTTTCCTCAGATTAAATATGATTCCAAAGGTCAAACATGCCAAATTTGTAATTGATCCTTCAGAAACGAATCGGTGCTGTGTGGAATGCCTTTCAGTGGGTGTAGCGATAAACCTACTTCGCGAATAAGGGTGAATGCTATCCCCACAATTATCTTGATACCTCGTGCCTCTCTTTTTTTTTTAAGAAAAGAACATACCACATTGATTTTCAATATCTTGTACTTGTCTCAACCCCAATTATATTTGTAATGATAATAGAGGTAAGTATGTCATGACCCACAAATGGAAAGAATTGAAAAATAAGGAGTAAATTTATAAATGAGAATCCTTTACAACAAACGGAAATTTCAAACTGAGGTAAGAGTAAAATGTATCTCAAAGATAGGAATGTTGTCTATAAATTGGAACAGGGTATTTTTGCGAGCAAAAACTGATCGAAGTGGGTAGTTCCAAAATACTAATTGACCTCCCTATCCTTATGCTTTGAGAGAGGAGAGAAAAACAGGAGAAACTATGCATAATATCTCCGAACGTGGTTTGAGTTGACTGGTTTCGGTAACTCAGAGTCATCCATGCTAGCCAGAATAAATGCACCCCAGTAGAAAGCTTTTTCACCACGTCTTCATAATTTGGAGTCCACTTTCCTCAATGATCCGTATGGAATGGGAGGATCCTTTTTAGGACCAAGTCTCCCTCTCTAAATCTTCTCTAAATCTTCTTGGGCGTACTTTCTTGTCATAGGCCTTTGTCATCCTTTGTTGATAGAGTTGACATATGCACAATGTTGTTAACCTTTTTTCCTCCACAAAGTTCACTGCTCATACTCAGTCTCTGATCTAATCCTAAGAGGTAGATCCCGAGTAGGAGGCTTGTGAATGTGTGTGAAATGCATGATGTACAAATGAATAAATAAATAAATGATTACGAAACAATATTTACAATAACAAAGCAAAAATAAAAGGGACCAACAAAAAGAAAAATATAAAGGATAATAAATGATAATATATTAGGCTTGACTCTCATAAGTGTCCCTAGTGGAGTCGCCAAGTTGTCGCAACGTTATTGCGACGCTGAGCGGCCAACGTCATACCCTAAAGGGTCTCTTTCGATAGATGGGTTTGGAGTTGCCACCAACCAACTATGAGGTGTGATTGGTCACCTAAAAAGATGGTCTATGAAAATATATTTCGGTTCGAGAGTCGATTGAGCGTAGAGTAGGTGTTAGCACCTTACAATACCCGTTCGAAAACAGTTACCATATTTTATCTGAAATTATCCTATTACGGGAGACGTAATTCCACGAAAGCACATTACTCAATCCTCGTTTTAGAATTTTACATCATCAATTTAGAATTAATTTGAACAAAACAAAAAAACCTTAATTTTATCCAAAAAAAAAACAAGAATAAAATAAATCTCAAAATCATTCAATTTTCGCTCTAAAATAGCCCAAAAGTATTCAATTTTCAGCTCCAAAAACACAGAAACAGTCTCTAAAATTGATAAATTTTACAACGAAAACATCCAAAAAAAATTTTCAATTTTCAGCCCAAAAAACAGTCCAAAATCGTCCAAAAAACTGATAAATTTTGCATTGAAAACAGACCAAAAAGTTTTAATTTTAAGCCCAAAAAACAGTCCCAACACAGTCCCAAAAACTGACAAATTTTAAACAAACATTCTCATGCAAAGCAATTTCATATCAAGATGTATGCGAGAAAAAAAAAACAAAAGTTTTACAAACCTCACTTACCAATAGAGAGAATATCTACATGATGAAGGGAGATTCGTCAAAGGTCGCAGGAACAAAGGGTCTGATCGTCGGGGGTCGGACTTCTGTAAGCTTTTATCGTCGTTCTCCACACCACCATCAGAGTTGCACGCCACCAGAGTACGTTGGGATATGAGAGGAAATAGATGGTGTTGTCGATTTCTGGAGGGAGGAAGAGTTGGAGAACGAATGTGAGGGAGTGAGGTGTTGGTGAAAGAGAGGAAAGAAGGTGTGTTTTTCTACAACAATTCTAAAAAACAAAATTCCAACCTTTCCTTTTCCACCGTCCCTTTCATGTGAGATGAACCCTCCTTTATATAGAGCCCAAAACAATCCATTCAAATTAGATCTTGTAATCTTTAACAGAAAATCTCCTTTTAATTCAAAAATCAAGTTGAAATTATATTTTAAAATTCCCGAAACCTTAACTGAAAATCTACAAAAGAGAATCAATATGAAATTCAGTTAAAATTTAAAAAACCTTACTTAATTTGAATTTCAAACTTCAAATCTCGTATTTTTAATATTTCATTACATATTTTAAAACTGTTTTCGGTGCATTTCAAAATTTGAAAATCACATGGCTTTAACAAAAAATCAAATTGAAATTGAAATTTCAAATCCCATGATTCTTCTAAAATATTTTATTTTATTTTATTTTTTATCTTTTATTTTGATTTTTAACGAAAAACATAAATATTTTTTCAATTTTATTTATTACAGAAAATAAAATTGTGCCAAACCAAATACGGTGTCTACATATGTGTTGAGGTCTAGTGTTGCTAGAGGATCGGAGAGACAGGTTATGCATAGGGCTTCAAATAGTTCAGGTGGAGACTTGAAAGAACTAGTAGCATTAACATTCAGGACATCAGGAGAATCTGTCATCAGTTTATGTAAAACATATGCTAAGTAGAGGAAACGGAAAGGGGACCAGCTCAGTGAGGTGTTTAGTAGACTGCCAGGATAATACCCTTGTTGTCAAATGGATTAGCGAGCTGATGAAGTCGCGTAGGTGAACGAGTGCATTGAGGAGAAAGACTACAGTGGTGCTGAAGTCGAGGGTGAGGTCTCTAGCGTGGCAACAGACTTGGGTGGGAGTGCCAAGTAATTAGAGGGAAAATCTTCCTTCAAAGGTCCTTGGGTTCAATCGAGGACGGAAGCATCAGAGATCACTTAGATCGAGTGTGAGCACGTGGTTGTGTCTCTAGCGTATGGGAGACAAGACCAAGTAGGATTGCTCAATCTCAAAGGAATCACACGCGGAGCTTGGTTTGGGCCGAGCAGTTGTTGATTAGTTATTGTTGGTACAATTAGAACTTAACCTTGGCGGGGTTGCCAAGATGATGGAACACTATTGGTGCAGTGGGAGACACGATCGATATTTTGTCTTCAAGTGGGAGATTGTTCGGATAATGGAGCCAAAGCAAGAAGCCCATGTCCTATGAAGAAAATGATTATAATACTATTTTTCCTATAAGGATTATGATATTTGGCTTCCTATAAATAGAGTGCTTTTGTTAAGGTTTTGTTCATGTGTTGTTACACATCAAAGTAGCGGCTGAATGTGTAGGTGCACGAATTTTCAGAAGGCAACAACAGTGGTATTTGGCAAAGTTTTAGAAGCGAGATCCCGGGACTGTAGAGCATCGTCTGCAACCTATTCTCGTGGTTATTTGGTGAGCTTTTTCATTATTGATTCTTAGGATTATATTGTTGTAGTTCTTTGGCAATGACATTCCTATTTCTCCTTGGTCATTAATGTTTGTCATGTTGTTAAAAATATCAACGATCTCATTAACTAACTTTTCTAACAATAAGCCATTGGCTGCAATGTTCAATATCATTCTCGATGAACGATCCAATCCTCTATAAAATGGCTCAATCTGCACATGCGGGCAATCCATGGCTTGGACATCTTCTGAGTAACTCTTTGAAACGTTCCCAAGCTTCTTGAACTGCTTCGTTCTCCTTTTGTCGAAAAGACACAATGTCTTCCCGAAGGTCTGCGTTCCTTGTCAATGTATGGTACTTTGCCATGAATTTCTCCGTCAGTTCCGCCCACGTGGTGATAGAATTTGGTTCTAGCGCGTTTAGCCAAGTTCTTGCATTGTCCCTGAGAGAAAAAGGAAGCATTTTTAGTCTTAGTGCATCTTCAGAGACACCAGGAAGTTGAAATGCATTAGTTATTTCAATAAAAGATTTGAGATGGGAGTAAGGATCTTCGTTAGTTAATCCTTCGAACTGGCCCATCGTCTAGAACATCTGAAACATGACTGGCTTAAGCTCGAACTGTGCGGCTTGGGGTAAAGGATCATGTTTTATGCATTTATGTCTAAGTCACATCCCATATTGATTTCCTATTATTTTACCTAACTCACCCTTCTCATGGTTGGGCTTTAGTGTACAAATTAAGTTCCCACTGGCCAAATGGAAAGAAGACGTAAAGAGTAGTGTTTAGAAACCAACCAAAAAAAGTGTCAGACGCAATTATGAGCAAAATCCCGAGCGTGTTGAAAATCAAATCATTTTGACTAAGGCATTCCACAAAGAGATTGATAACTAATTTAGAACATGATTAAAGGAAATAAAATGCATTAAAATATAAAGGAAGTATTTTTCATTGAATTAAAACGAATAAATGAGTTGTACAAGGAGTTCTAGCTTGACCCTCTTCTCTTTCGAGCGTGAGGAGCGTGTAAACTCATTAAAGAACTAAAGAAGAATAGACTAAATGAAGAAAAAAAGGTAGAACTTGAATTAAAAGCAATACGATAAGCAAAAGTATGAAAATACAAGAAAATAACAACTAAAACTTGAATCTAAAGCATTTGAACGAGTTCTACAACTAAGAAGGAATAAAATGAAGCTGAAAACGAGCTTGTAAGGGATGATTTGCTGCTGGATGAATGACTTTCTTATATAGGCCCTTGAGTTGGTTGAACCTCCCACCATTTTAGGTGAAAATGAGTTGAGATTCACCTAACAACCTCTTCTTGACTTGGACTCACGGTTGTAGCTTTATACAAACACATTGGAAATGTCCTCCTTGCCTTTCATTAATCAAAACACACGTTTTGGCAAAGTTGGGAAAATGCCCCTAAATTGCGCCAGGCACAATTTCCTGCCGAATTTGGAAAACTGTTACTTTCTTCTACCTTTGACCATGTTTTTCTCATTTTTTTCCTAAAGTACCATATATTGTAATTTATCCAGAAATGTTCTATTTATATTATACTTTAAGAATATGCAATTCTTTTTTACAAATAATGATGGCGAAGGTTCAAAATCGTGGTCAAACAGGCCTACCAACACATATTTCTGCAACAAAAAGTCGACTTTAACAGTAAGTCACAGTTAGGGTGAACTAGTATAAATCTCGTGTCGTTTACTGCACTTTCCCTATATTTCTTCTATTGTATGATTGACTTAGTTTTCACTCAGGAATTGTGGAAAGGGGAAAATATTCTTGGTAAGTTTTTTTCCCAACAAAGTTGTCTCTTCTATTAAAATAAATTAATTAAAAAAAAATATGAGTGATTTTTAATTAGAATTAATATTGAAGTTTCAAAAAAATCTCAAAAAATTTTGTAAAGAACTACTACGAAGTCTTTCTTATGTTTTCATATATTTTAGTTAGATTGCTTGGTTCAACTTTTAGTTTTTCTATCAATTTTCATATATTTTAGTTAGATTGCTTCGTTCAACTTTTAGTTTTTCTATCAATGTAATGTTAATAATTTCAATTTCATAGAATATTTGATTACTGTAAATTATTTCCCTCTCTTTCCTCACTCGTTTTCTTCTTTTTGTTTATTTTTTTTTTTTTGACATTTTATACCCTATGTAATTTTTTTTATTGTCATTATTGGTTAAATCAAATAATAAAATACCAAACTTTTAAAAATCGAAATAATTAAAAATATGATATAAATTGTAAATTATAAATATATCGTGCTTTATATTATATTTGGATTTGAGTGGATTTAATTATATTATTTTTTGTAAATCTTTAAACTTTATACTACTTTTAAAAATACATATGCTATTTATGTAAATGCCTTTTTTTAGTAAAATAAAATTATAAATTCATGTGCACGTACTACTCACAAGTATATTATAAAAAGTAATGTAATACATATTTCTTATATGTTTGGACCACAGACTTTGCAAACAATATGAAGTATTTTATATAGGCATAATTCTACTGCATTTTTTTGTACGGACAATTCTATTTGCACATTCTAATACATTTATGAAGGCATAATTATTTCTATTTCTTGGATTTTTCCATAGCCAGTCTTTGCTTGTGGCTTTGAGAGGGCAATTTGACATTAGTGGCCATTCTACTTGCTTGGAGGAACCTAATAACATACCAACCGAAGTCAATTTGCCATCATTCGAGTCCAAACTGAGCCGAATACTCGAAGGCATGATGGTTATTGTGCCAACCTTCTCCAAGTACAAGCAAACCCACCAACCTAAAAAGAAAGACAAAATTTATAGTCACAATGACCCTTGATCATTTAAATTATCTTTCACTTGACATATCAGATGTAGCTCACCAATTATTTCTAGACAAATCGCCAGTTTTCCATCGTTGCTTTCCCCACCTATGACATACTGAGTTCACCATAAATGTTAGGTGTAAATACGTTATAGTCCTCACACACTGCATGACAAAGAATATGATAGGTCCTATTCAAACTCTATTTATACTATTAATTTTTTTTAAAAAAAATACATATTTAATTTATATAGAGAGATATTTGCTTTAATTGTAAATTCTACATATATCTACTTTTCATTGTATTATGTACTGTTAATTGAGAGAGAAAAAAAAAAATTAGAGAGTAGCTTTATTTTACCATTCCCCATATAAGAAATGGAATTCCTCCAACAGCATAAAGTAGGAATGCAAGAGCAATGGGGTGGAGAAGATACGATTTGTGAATAAATCTATAGAATGATTGCTTCTCCAAGTCGCCAACATTATTCGGTCTTCCATATTTCCCAACAATTACACAACCGCTGCTTTTTATCTCTTTGAATTCATTAAAGTACTCCGGACAAACTTTTTTAGTTAAAGCATTAGAATCAAACATCCAAGTAAAATGACTAAACCAGAATCCTTGAATAGGATTGTGTGGATCTTTTTCTGTATCAACAAATTGATGGTGACTCCTATGTGTACTCACCCAACCGATTGGATCGCCCTAAAATACATAAAATAACGAAACATTTCAAATATTTTGATAAACTAAGTTTATCAATCAATTTTAATCCATCTTGTTGTTAATATATATATCTATGGTAGGAAAAGAATAACTTGTCAAATGTCAAACCTGGAGTGCATGAACCCCACAATAAGCAAACAAGTATTCGAGCCATTTGGGAAGTTTGAAACTTCTATGTGAAAGATTTCTATGATACGAAATAGAAATACCAAAGAGACCAGTAATAATATATAATGCAAAAGTAACCCAAAATGCACTCCAATTAAAGTAAAATGGTGCAAAAATACAAACTACGTGAATAAAGACATAAAAACAAGTCATTTCTATGTCCATCATGGTCCATTCTCTCTTAGAAGGTTTCACCATTTCTTTAGTTCAAACTTTGCTGCTGTCTCTGTTATATATTTATAGTGAATTTTAATTCTCTAAGAATTTAAGGGAGTTTGGTTTATGATTAAAAATACAGTTTGGAGATAAATAATTTGATGGAAAACACTCAAACTGTGTTGTATTTTGTATTTTCAGAGTCTTTAAATTTATATCTTCTTATAAAAAAAAATCATTTTACTTGGTAAATTGTATCAACTTTCACCGTGAACGTCTAATTTAATCCAATGGTAGATATTGAAAAAAATAAAAATAATGACCTTCTATGATCACTAATGGGTCGTTTGCTAACTTTCTCGTTTCTTGTTTCTTATTTCCAATTTTTTTAAGAACTCTAGGTATTTTTAACCTAATTATGTTTGTTGTTTCTTTTTTTTTTGGAACATTTTCAAAATTGTATATAAATTTTGAAAACAACCAAAATAAATTTCTTCTTCTTTGTTCCTATTTCTAATTTGTTCCAAAACATAAATAAATATATTATTTCATCATACTTGAATTCACGGATGTTGGGACCGTGCAATTCATTTTTCTTCATTAAAAATTAAGAAACAGAAACAAGAAATTGCGAAACGGTGGTATGTTTATGCAAAATAAAAATCTAAATGGTTAATTCTTCCGAACTGAATCGTTCATTACAATTAAACTATGCAATTAAATAATATAGTAATATTAGTTCTCACACCAAGTAATATAGTAATATTAACATTAAATAATACTATATAGTTTTTAGTCTAAATAAACGAAGGTTCAAACCTCTAACTTTCAAAATTTCACTTGATGCCTACGAATTTATATAAGTTCAATTCGGCTATTACTTACATAATATTGAAGTTGTGAATTTAGAAGCCTTATTAACATTAATGTATATTTCAATTTTTTTGTTTTTACTGTTAATTTACGAAAACGTTGATAAATTATATACTTTAAATATATTATTGGTGTTGAGATGTGTATTTTTCCTTCTCATGTTTCTTTTTTCCTTGGATAAGTTATGGGGGGTGGAAAAATGTTCTTTAAATTAATACTAATTATGTTAATTTATTCCTTCAATAAATTAGGAATAATTTTATTGTTTTGAAATTAAATATTAAATTTAATTGTATTTATGAAATATTGGTTAACTAAATTTTAAATATCATTTAAGAAGATAACAAAACCATTAATACCATTCATTACTCAGTTTAAATTATAAATAAATACTACTAACCTAGCCACGAAATAAAAAATCTAAACTTTCCTGGTTAGATTCCATGGTGCGAGCAACCTGAACATAGCGGTGAGTTCGAATCTCCACCCCCTATACTGTATTAAAAAAAATTGTTCAAATATGACAATAATCTTACACATTTTAAAAACATTAAATGATTTTATTTTATAGAAAGAAATTTACACATTAAAATAATTAGCTTGTTCTTGTTGAGAAATAAATTAAATTAATTAGATCATTACTTAATCAACCAATAGATCATTTAATTCTTAATTAGTTTGCTTTAACAATAATCTTTTAATTAACTATTTATTACTTTCCTAATGGTTAGTGTGTTAAATCAACGGGTATGTAATTTTATGTTTACAACTTCGCTCTTCACCCATAGGAAACATTGTGCTACTTACTCTCAAGTGGCTCTATAATAAGAAGATAAGTGTTGGGATATTAGTTTTTTTTTATAATAATTTCAATAAAAACCCGAAATCTCATCAAAATCCCATTAAAATATTACCAAAAAAAGTGTTTTGATGATTCTTCTTCATTTTCTATCTCCCTGTAACTTCTCACCTACTTGTTTTTCTCTCTTCTTCATGCTACTGTAGCCTCTTTCTTTCCCTTTTTTTTTTCCAAGAAAAAACTCCTCA
>NW_019104851.1:108200-118448 GCF_001995035.1 Momordica charantia | reverse complement strand
CAAGTTGAGAAAAAAAATAGAGACCAAGAAGATAGAAAAACGAGGTGAGAAGTTGTAGGGAGAGAGAAAAAAAAAAGATGAATCGTTACACACTTTTAAAAAAAATCTAAAAGAGATTTTGATGAGATTATAAGTTTTATTAAAATAATTAAAGAAAAAATAAAGAAATAGCCCTACACTTGTCTTCTACCCACCTAAGTCTAATGAGCACGGTGCTCGTTACGGCCAAGGAGTCCAAGTTTTTTTTCTAATTTTATTTTGTTTTATTTTATTTTATTTTTTATTACCTAAAAGTTGCCCTTTGACCTTTATCCCTTATATCGGGGGTATGCGCACTTCCCCCATACCCGAACATACGCAAGGAATCATGGATTGACGGGGTTAAGTTCTTTCCTAACTTTATTTTATATTTTTTCCTAACTTGATTTTAATATGACTTATGTGCAATGGTAACAAATATAATAAATTTTAGAATTCATAAAACTTTTCAACAAAAAAAAACATTTAGTAAAATTAGCAAAATAGCAACCACATTTAGTGTTTTCAAATATAACACTTTAAAACAAAAAATGGAGGTCCAATTTTAAAATAATAACTTTACCGCAATGATATATATCTGTAATGTATCTGACTACTTATATATATGTATGTGATATGCATCTAATATATTACTGATATGAGTGTCTGATGTACTTGCAATATATATATGATATACATCTAATACAATGCTCATATGAGTGTATGTGCAATACGTATGTTATATATAATTTTTTTTTTAAGAAAGTAGTTATATTAAATTAAGCTACTGGGGCATCAATTAAGGGGAAATCCCCTTGGACAGCATTCAAAAGCCAAATTGGAAAATTTGACATCCAAAAACACGTGGACGAAGAAGAACCTATACCCCATTTTGCCAAAGAGTGGGCCACTAGATTGCATGTCCTTGAAGCATGATGGAAAGAAATCGATTGAAAGGAAGAAGCTAGGGATTTCACCTCCAACACCCAGCCTAGCTCATCTCCCATGGTGGATATTTCGTCTCTGATCAACCGAATAGCTTCAAGGGAATCAGATTCCACTTCCAAATGGGTGCAGTTCACCGCTACAGCGAATTTTATGCCTTCCAAAATCCCCCAAATTTCCGCCAATAGAGGAGACAGGGGAGAAGGATGTTGAATCATTGTTGTCACAATAAGGAAACCATTTGAATCACGAAGCGCAGCTCCGATGGAAGATAAATTTGGTCTACAGGCCGCGTCGGTGTTCAATTTAAAGTAATTTTCCGCCGGAGGTCGCCATTGTTGGTGGGCTTGAGAAGTATCGATACTCCTGTTAGCGGTATGTAACTTAATCCTAGCTTGCTCATATTGGTTGAGGTAATTTAGAATTCATTCCCCTCTTATGCCAGGAGGAGAAATTTGCTTTCCATGAAGAAAAGAATTATGGTCTGTCCAGATAGTCCAACATGTAAGTGTTGCAAGATTTTGATCTTTGGATTCTAGTGTTTTCATCATAGCAAACCAATGATAAAAAAATTTGAGATCTGGATGTGCAGGAATAGGAGAAATCACTGGGAAAAGGATCCGCCAGATGGTTTTTGTGCGTTAATAGAGAAAGAGAGCATGGGTGGTACTCTCACATTTCTTGAGGCATAGAGGACAAACAGGTACAACATCCACCCCTCTAGTATATAGATTTTGAACTGTGGGAATGTGGTCATGTGCTGCCCTCCATAAAAAAATTTTAACCTTGGCTGGAACTGAGAGATCCCAAATAGATTTCCATTGATCTCCAGTATAGCCATAGCTGGTAGAAAGCATAGAAGATTTCTGATGCATAAGAAGTTTGTATCCACTTTTAACACTATACCTCGCACGTTTGTCATAATGCCATAGCCATGAGTCTTGTAAAATGCAAGGACTAATAGGAATAGAAAGGATGATTTCCTTGTCTTCAACACAGAAGAAAGATGAGACCAGGTGACTGTCCCATTCCCCTGTTTGGTTAATTAAATCTGCCACCTTAATATCAAGATCCCAGTATTAACCGAAATTGGTTTAAAAGTGGTGGGTCTTGGAAGCCATGGGTCAGAATAAGCATCCATAGATGATCCCCTTCCAACCCGAAGCCGCAATCCGCTTACAAGGAGATCTCTCCCCCAAATAAAATCTCGCCAAAAGTATGAAGAAATAGTGGTTTTTGTAACTTGTATGAAAGACGTATTTTTATAGTACTTAGCCTTGAGAACACGAGATACTAGAAGATTAGGATATTGTAGTACTCGCCAAACTTGTTTGGCCACTAGAGCTTTGTTGAAGTCTTCCAAGTCACGAAAATTTTAAACCACCATAATCCTTTGGATAGCACATTTTCTCCCAACTCATCCAGTGAAGCCTTCAGTGTTCATTCGTAGATCAACACCAAAATCGAGCAAACATTTGTGTAATATCATCACAAAAGCCTTTGGGGAGCCTGAACACACTCATAGCATAAGCAGGAATGGCCTGTCCCACGCTTTTAATGAGGACCTTTGTTCCCCCCATTGAAAATAAAGAACCTTTCCAGCCTTGAAGGGTTTTCCATATCCTCTTTAAGGAAGCACCAATCCATTCCTTTTCTCCTAGTGAAATGAGATGGCAGACCTAAATAATTCCCAAAATGATCCACCAATATAACATGGAGAATGCTTTGGAGATATTGCTGCCGAGCTGGATGGACATTAGGAGAGAAAAGGAGGGCTTCCATATGTATCCAGCAGATTACGTAATGTAAGGCACTCGGATTCTGAAGCTCTCAAGAAAATGAGGCTGTCATCTGCAAAAAGGAGGTGAGAAATGGAAGGGCCAGAGTCATCAAAAGTAATACCTGTAATGTGCCCCATCCTAGCTGCATGGTTTAATAAAGCAGAAAGACCTTCAGCACAAATAAGAAATAGATAAGGGGGAAGTGGATATTTCTGTCTGATTCATCTTGAAGAATGGAAAGAGCCTCTTGGAATGCCATTTAAAAGAACTGAGAAACGCACCGTAGAAATGCAGTGAAGGAGAAGCTGAATCCATCTCTCATCAAACCCCATCTGCCTTATCAAACATTCCAGATATAGCTATTCAACGCGATCAAATGCTTTGCTAAGGTCCAATTTAAGTGCAGCAATGCCATCTTTTCCAGACTTACAAGTTTTGATACTGTGTAGGCACTCATGCCCTATAATGATATTGTCTGATATAGCACGAGAGGGAACAAAAGCAGACGGAGCATCCGAGATTACTAAACCAATCACATTTTTTAGGCGATTTGCAATTGATTTAGAGATAATCTTATAAGAGACGTTGCACAGACTTATAGGTCAAAAATCAGATACCAACCTTGGCTGCTTCACCTTTGGAATAAGTGCAATATAAGTGGTGTTCCAAGAACGGATATCTCCCCCATTATTGAGAACATGGAGGCATGCCTCCACAGTTTTGGGACCAACTATATGCCAGTAATTCTGATAGAAAAGAGCAGGAAAACCATCTGGTCTAGGTGCTTTGGTTGGAAACATTTGCTTAATAGAGCGTTCAATTTCCTCCCTTGAAAAAGGCAGTAAAAGTCTTAAATTTATCTCTGTAGTGATTGTGGTGGGAATTAAACTCGTGATGACATCTATGCCCATAATGGATGGCTTAGAAGAAGTGAAGATGGATTGGAAATAAATCAATAAAACAGTGTTCAACCTCCTCCATGTCGTCAGTCCAGCAGCTGCTTAGATTTTCAATTCCAGAAATTGTATTAGAAGCTTTGCACATAGATGCCTTTTTATGAAACCACTTGGTATTACTATCTCCCCATTTAAGCCAATCTTCTCGAGACCGTTGCTTCCAAAAAATCTCCTCTAATTCCAGAAGGCCCGCAATATCATTCTCAAGAGCATGAATAATAGAGAAATCAAGAGGAAGGGGCCTATTATAGGCTTCCATAATGGCTGATTTCTGAACTTTTATTTGATGGAAAAGTTCCGTAATGTTTGAACGTCCCCAGCTACGGAGGACCAAAGACGAAGCATGGATACTATCGGAGAATGTATAGGCTTGATCTGAGGTGGACCATCTCCCTCAATCTGATATCAGTTGCTCACAAGCAGGATTTGAAGCCCAACATTCTTCAAAACGAAAAGGCTTGTGACATTTCTGCACGCGGGGAAGAGGAGGCCGAATATGCAAGCAGATTGCACAATGATCCGATTTGGACTAGGGGAAATGCTGTACAAAAGCCGTCGGGAAGGATGAAGAGAAAGAATCATTACATAGAAAGCGATCCAATCTTTTCCAATTCTGGTTCCCTTGCAAAACGATTATTACACCATGTATATTTAACTTCTTTGAATCCCAAATCTGTAAGAGAGCAGAAATCCATCACTCTCCTAAGAGCTGCAATTTGAGAGGAATCATAACAAGAAATGATTGAAGCTTCTTGACGCCATAAAATGGCATTAAAATCCCCTCCAATAAGCGAAGGAGAATCATCATTGTTGTAGATTTGTTTTAGTAGCTCCTAAGTCAAATGGCATTTATGAGTTATTGGGTGACCATAAAAGCCTGTAAACCACCAATATTTATCATCAAACTGAATGAAACAATCAATGTGGTTCGAGAGTAGGAACGAATAGTAACTGCAGTATTATTCTTCCAAAGCAAGCAAAGAGCACCACTAAGACCAGCACCATTAACCATTAAACAACCATGAAAATTGAGCGTGTTTTTTAATTTATTAGTTAGACGCTCATTTCATTTTGTCTCCATAAGAAATAGAACGAGGGATTTTCGTGATATAAGAAATCACTAATGACTCGGAAAGTTCGAGGATCCCCCAATCCCCGAACATTCAAGCAGATGGTTTTCATGGCGTTCGGCGAGGCTGCTCAGCAACCTTCGCCGATTGAGAATCATTGATTGGGATAGGATTCGCCATAGGAGATGGTATCTTCTGTTTCTTTCGAGGATTGAAAACCCGAGGTGGGGCCTTTCATTTTGGGCCTGCTAAGATTTTGTCTTTGCCTTTGTCAGTAATCAATGGGCTGGACGGGCCGGCCCGTGCCTTTTGTTTCCACTTCCTCACATTGCCAGAAAAATTCGGGCTGAGATCCATTGGTGTTGTGTGGGATGACTGCATTAATGGTGATTGCTATAATGCTGGAGTTGAGAGAGAATCAATGCCAGAATTAATGACTTTATTCTCCCAAAAATAACTTCCTGCTGGAATGATGGTTGAAGAGGTCCCTTTAAAGCCGCAATAAATGACTCGTTTGTAGTAAAAACTCCCGATTTGGTAACTGCCTGCAAATCTGGAATTTCCGTTACAGAAGCGATGGGCAGAGCAGTTGCCGGAGAAGGCACCGGAGATAGCAGGACTTGAATTGGAAGGTTTTGAAGAGGTGTCAGAGCTTCCATGGGAATCACCCACATTTTGCCTGGTAGAGGAAATAGGATGTTTGAAAACGCCTTGATATTGAAGCCAGGCCCCGTATTGGTGCTTAGAACGAGTAGAAGATTGCCCTGCATTAGAAAAGTAACCATCACATTCTTTAAGAACATGATTTAATTTACCACAGTGATAACAGAAGTCTGGCAATCGTTCGTATTGGATTGGAATCCAAGCTCCACCCATAGGACCATCCAAATTTAATTTGATTCCACGACAGAGAGGCTTTGAAATATCTAAAGAAACTCGGACTCTTAAGTTGGAGCTCCAACCATCACAATCTGTAGCTTCAAAGCCACCCAAGGCATTTCCCAATCGAATAGCCAGCGACTGTGTTGAACACGCCAAAGGAAGATAAAAAAAAACGGACCCAGATGGACAAATTCGTGAAATTCAGTTCGGAAGGACAAATCATAGGTGGTGGCTGAATGATGATCACAGACTTATCAAAACTCCATGGACCAGTTTGGTAGATTCTATTTTTGTCTAGAACACGATCAAAAGTGAATAGGAAAATGTTCCACCCAATGCTTTCAACTTCAAAGGCATTGTTTTCTAGTTTCCATGCATTCCTCATCGTGTTTTTCATCACAGGGCAAGAGATGGGTCTCTTGACGAAGAGCTTGCCAACCAGAATCTTATCGATTTTGGAACTGATATCCACAGAAGCAGGTGCATCAACATTAATGGTAATGTTCTCTTCCTCTGCGGTGAGTTTGAAATGTTTCCATTCCTCTAACAAATCAGAGGTTGACATTGTAGAAGGAAAAGGGAGACAACACAAAACAGAATCAAACAATTCTAAAGGATCTGTCAAGACAGAGGAAAGCTCTCATTGTGAGAGATCGGCGTATTGCAGTTGTTGTAGTATGTTATATACATTTAATATATGATATACTAGTGATATACTATTGATATGGGTATTGGATATACAACTGATATAAATAAAATTTTTTATTATATTTGAAAATTTTAAAAACATGTGACATATTTTGAAATAAATAAAATATTTTGCTACCAGTATAATTTTCCTTTTATTTAATCGTTTGGATGATTTTAAGTCTTTTTTTTGCAAGGTTATGTATATTCAACTAGGAAAACTGTCGCAGAAATAGCTCAATTTATTTCCTCTATGTTTGGCGTTTTCAGGCGTTACCATTTCTTTTTCATCTACAAATATATATATATATATATATATATATATATATATATATATATTTTACAATACTTTTTCATCTACATTTGAATAATGCTTTTCGTTTTCTGCCGGCTGTAGTGAACAAATATATTTTCAGCATATTATTTCCCTCAATTTTCTTCGTTTTGTCACATTATAGGTACACTTTGTTATTCTAATATTAATTTTAATTTTAATGTCTGGATTTGATATTTTAGAAGTACTATCATGGCTGCATTTAAATTATAAAAAAATAAATAAAGTATACGCAGTGTCACAATCGCACTTTTCAAAGGACTCACAAAGCGATTGTGCGACGCTTGTTCTTGCCCACGAACAAGTCAGCCAATGAAAATCGGATAGCCGGTGGCACCACAACTATATATCGCAATCTGCACCCCCGTTTTCGAGAAAACGGTTTTGGAAAACGGGTTTAGAGAAAAAATGTTTGGAAAGCGTTTGAAGACATTTTGGAAAGCTTGTTGTATGTTTGAATGCAAGAGAATAGATTAGCAGCAAGACAAGATACAACACAAGGTAGGATGGAGACTAGGTGTACCTCTAAGGTAGATTATAAAGCATTTTGCCTTTGGCAGGCGTGAACATGCAAAGTGGCGAGGAGTCAAATAACATGCAAAAGTAAATACATGACATAAAAGTACGAGGGAAGAGGCTATCATGGGCATGCGGCCATGGGCGACATTCACTGGACGAGCATGACCATGACACGCAGCATATATCTTTTTTTTTTTTGAGTTAATATGCAGCATATATCTAAAATATACTTCATATTAATAACTTTGCATCATTCATAATAACTTTGCATCATTCATGATGGTACAAAATATACTTCATATTAATAACTTTGCATCATTCATAATGGTATAAGTTGTCCATGAAACAAATAATGAATTATTTAACATTACAACGTATATGCAACATAAATCCAAAATAGACTCCATATAAGTAACTTCAAATTATTCATTATACTGTAAGCTGTTTATGCAAAAAATTCCACAACGTCAAACCTTGGTCAAGCTCGAACTCGGTCCTTCCTCCGACTTAGAACACAACTGGAAGACCAGCACAAAAGGGCAAAATCTCTGACGCTCAAGTCAGTAAACAGCTCGGAGTAAATATTAAGTTCAAGGAGAAATTTCATACCTGATGGTAAAATGAGGTCTTCTATTTATAGGTTTAGGTCCCGACAAGGGTTGCGACAAGCGGTTACCCTAGTCGGATTTGAAGTAAGACTTGTTAGGTTGAGCAAATCGAACCCAGACAGTTTAACTTAAATAATGTCCTATTAAATAAGCAAATTCAATGAAGCAACAACTGCTACCATAGAGAAGCGGCCATAAACTGGTATGGTCTGATATTATAAATAATGACAGAGTTACCCACCTCGGAAGGTTCCGAGGTGGAGTTGCTCAAAAGTTTATCTGGGGTATACTCCCTTTGGCGAATCACAGTCCTCCACGTAGCACTCTGGTTTCCTTCCCCAAACATTGGCCCCCTTTCTGCTAGGTTTGAGCTCGATCTAGCAGAGAAGTTATTTTCCAAGAAACCATCTAACGTGGCGACTTCCGAGCTCGTGATACAAAATATTACCGTTGGAGAACCTCGGAAATGGAATCGACAAGTGTGCACATACTCAAGTGCCCCCGTCGTTCGAACTCCCTTAGGATCTGAATCGCCCTTTTTGTGACATGTGTGTGGTTGAGATTAATTTTCGATGTACTATGAATAGCCCCAAGATTCGTATCCGTTTTCTACGCTTTCTATAATATTGGAGTCCGACTTGAGCAGCTCGGAACTTACCCTAGGTTAGTCTCGCACATCTACTTTTGCTGTTTTAAGTCATGTCTAGCTCTTCTAGTTCTTCTAGCTCGTCTTGCAGTAGTTCATCCGATAGTGTAGGTCGGAGTCAGAGCCATTCACCTAAGAAGGCCGACTCTGTAGAAGAATTTGCCAGTAGGTTAGATTTCGAGCTGGAGGAAGAAATAGACAACTTTAGATTTTCCGAGGACGATGGGGATGATAGTGACACCTCCACCTCGGGTCAAGGCTTAGAGTTCCCTTCTCAAATGCCGGAGAACTATCTCGGCCCTCTTTATAAGAGGTATAGCATTTCAGACAACATTGTCTTCAGGTTTCCCAAGGAAGGGGAGCGTGTTGATGACCTCCTAGAATGGTGTGTAACTTTGTACTTGAAGATGTTCGAGTATGGCTTTCGCCTACCCGTTCATCCTTTAGTGCAAGAGTTCCTTGCCGAACTGGGCTAGCAAATGGCCCCCAACGGATGAGGTGTTGTCTTTAGCTTAGCCGTGCTATTTTGGCTAAGATGTCGTGAGGTAGACGGGCTACAACTTCTTAGGACTAACCAGCTCCAAGCTTGTTTCAAAGTCAAGCGCATCTCCAGGAAACCTGGGCGGTATTACCTGTGTACTAGGAAAGGTGCGGGAGGCATCCTCAAGGGTCCGAGCTCCATAAAGAAATGGGTCGGAAAGTGGTTCTATGCCTCTGGAGAATGGTTGGCCAAGGACGAGTCCGACCAGCCCTTCCACCTCGTCCCTTGTAGGTTTGGGAACTTAGGTAAGGATTTTAGTCTTTCTATTCTTCCGAGCCCTGCTCCTTCTCACACTCTGACCTTTGTTTTTTTTATTTGACAGTTGTCATCAAGCTTGTCCCTAAGCTTTCTCAATCAACGTTTTACATCTTGAAATTCTATAAGGATAAATTTAAGAGCAGCAAGAATATCGACACCCTCTTAACCGACAAGCTTCTTCTAGCTTCAGGACTGCTCGACTAAAATCCGCTGCTCGTTCCTTCCGAAGCTCACAGACCCAACTCTGAACTCGGTACGTTGTACTCGGACCTCCTTTTGGTGCTTTAAAATCTTTTATTATTTTGCTTAGGTTGTTTTGACTCTTTACAGCGATGGTTTGCGTATTTGCCCAAGACGTGAAGCGCAATCGCCCTCACCAGGGGGAAACCTCCAAGTCGAAGGAGGTGCTGAGCCCTACCATGGTCGACCTTTCTACCGAGGTCAAGGTGGCTGAAGCTCGCCAGGAAGCGGCCATTCCGCAGGGAGCAATAGGACCTAGAGCTCCTCAGGATTGTGAGATCCTTGACATCTCCCCTCTCAGGAAGGTTCGGAGAAGGTCTCCTTCTAAGAGGTCCAAAAAGAAGAAGAGGAAGATCACCTCTTCCGAAGACGTGGTGGAGGAGGTCCGAGCCGATGTGAGGGGGAGTTGTTTTGCTGCGCTCAATGATGATCCAGAGACAAGAATGAGCGTTACCTCGAACATTGAAATGAGGTTCAAGGTCGAACCCTCCAGTGCCGGGGCGAAGGAGAAGGTGATGGAGATGTCCAGCTCTTGCTTTGATCGTTGCTGGAGGAAGGCTTCCAAATTCGTCCAGGCTCGACCATCCAACGGCTACTGGATTACACTGCCGAGGTGAGGCATGATTTAAAGTTTTCTGGCCTCGAGAGTATTTCTTTGTCGAAGCACTATCTAACTTACTCAACTTTGTCCTTAGGCTCACGTCGCTGCCTGCCATGCGGCAGTGATAGTGAAGGTCGAACTAGACGGTCACGATCTTCTCAC
>NW_019104851.1:88208-104468 GCF_001995035.1 Momordica charantia | reverse complement strand
TTAATCACAATCTATAAACTTTTTACTATGGTGGACCCAAATTAAACAAATAAGTAAACTTTTTACGAATAATTAAATTGAACACAAAATTAAGCAATAAATTAGAAATACAAACACCCTAATTAATTTACCACCCAAATAATTTAAATATAAATATTGACCATAGACATGAATAACAAATTCGAACAATTAATTTCATGCAATTTGTAATAAAGAACATTAATTGTAAAAATTAAATAGAAAAGAGTTAGAGAAAGTTACACCGAAAATTTATAGTGGTTTGGCAACAATCGGCCTACTCCACTTCCCAAGCTCCTCTTGGGTGTTCAATTTAAGAAATTGACTCTTTCCGTGGCTTAGAGTGCAATCAGTATAATGTTCTTTTTACGGGAGCAAGAATGAATCCGATCCTTTCCACGGTTCAAGATCAAACCGTTACAACTGTTCTTTTTCGGGCTCAAGAGCAACCCTTACAAAGAATATGGAAATTTGAGAACAAACTCACAAACTCTCTAGAAGGAGTAGATATACAAATTTTGTAATAAAAAATTCTTACGAAATAAACCCACAAATGGCTAAGAAAAATAAAATTAGATAACTCAATATCTCTCTCAAATTAAAAGTTTCTCTCACAAAAAATTATAAGAACATTGAGATTTTGGAGAGAAAAACATGAAGAGACACTAGTAGAAATTCGATTTATCATGACGTTTTTCTAACGTCACAAAAATCTTTCGTGACATTTTTAAAGCCGTCATGTATACGCCCATCACGAAAGGTATATGAGACGTTTAAAAAACGTCACAAAAATTAGCACACGTGATGGTTAATTACCGTCATGAAAGACATGGACTTCTACGACGTTTGTAAAACGTCATGAAAAATGATTTCGTGACGGTGATACAACGTCACGAAAAGACCTTGAGTAGGCAGGAAAGGTCACGTGACATCCTTTCGTGACGTTTTTAAACGTCACGAAAAGAATATTTCGTGATAGTCAATAACCATCCTAAAAAATATTTTTGTGATGTTTTAAAAACATCACTAATGATTTCATTTTGTCACGATAAAAAAGAGTCACATAAATGTATTTAATTTTGATTGCAGATGTCGCGTAATAGAAATATCATATAGTCAAATTGTTGATCAAACACGCAAATATATTAATTTAGATAACAAAGTTGAACTATATTAAACATGAACAAGGAAGCTAATATATTAATTTAGAATATACTACTATTCTCAAACACAAATTACAGAATTACATAATTAAACATTTTCCCTACACACCAACCCCAACAACGAAGCTCATCCATCAATTAGTTGTATTCCTAATTGTCGACATCTTAGGGGTCGTGAAAGATCTAATGATAAAAAAATACCCAAGTTAGATAAATGAATAAGAAAAGATATATAAGGTAAGAAAATCACTTTCTAAAAAACGTGTCTATCTATTAAAAATTGTAAAGGATCGTGATATTTGCAAATAACATTCTTAAATAAACGTACTAGGAGCCTATCACAATAGTATTCTTTGCAAATACTATTCTAACGTCACAGAATTTATTAAACCAAAACCAACCTACGTACACTTATTCTACATCCTTTAGTAATATTGCGTAATATTTAAAAATTTAAAGAAGTATCACAATGATTGAAAACGTACATTAATCTTCTACAACACTACAAATCATCAACATTCATAGTATTCCTTATCAACTTACCCAATAATCTGATAAAACAACCAACATAACGACCAAACAGAAGAAGCGCAATTAAAATAAACGACATGCCTACACTTTTTCTACATCCTTAAATTACATAACACAAAATACCAGTACAATCATAAGGTTTGTAAACGTACAATCATCCCGTAACGAAAGTATAAATATTAAGTATTCATAAAACTCTTGTGAACTTACACAATAATATGATATGATAACCAACAAAATGACCAAACAAAGTTCCAAACATAACAGAAGAGGTTACAATAACAAAAGAACCGAATACTTCTTCTATATCCTTCAGCAGCATAACACAAATGTAAACAATATAGTAGAACTAGCTAGTATAGCAGAGGGATTGTAAACGTACATTCCTCGTCTATAATCAATATTCAGTATTCCTTGCGAACTTACTCAATAATATGATAAAGGTGCTAAATTAGCTATAGTCACAGCATATAACAAGTTCGATTCAGAAGGATTTGATATTCAAATACTATAGTATGAATAATGACGAAAAGCAAGTCAGCTTACCTTTATTATGATGGAACTTTGATGGAAATGGCCACAACATGCTTCAGCTCACCTGGACGCAGTTCGACAAGCATTTCAAATCCTTACCACTTCTCGTTCCAATACGAAGATTGCCCCTGTCATATAAAACAAATAATAAGCAACTTAGGAAACGGAGCTTTCTAAAAAAAAATTGATATAAACAATAACATTCAAACAAAATTTTAAATAATGCAGTACCACATATGCGTTGAGCTACGAAGCCAACCAAGAATTTCTTGTATGACAAAATAGATACTTCAAAGTAGTGTGTCTGACGAAGTAGTTCTACCAGAAAATATGAATATTTAGATTACTCGAATGGTTATAACTACTGCCCCTTCAAATGAATAAACAGAGATATAGTTAACAACTCACACCAAAATATGAATATTCAAATTACTCGAATGGTTATAACTACTACACCTTCCCAAGCTCCTCTTGGGTGTTCAATTGAAGAACTTGACTCTTTCCAGGGCTTAGAGTCCAACCAGTACAATGTTCTTTTTACGGGAGCAAGAACGACCCGATCCTTTACATGGTTCAGAATCAACCCGTTACAACTTTTCTTTTTCAGGCTCAAGAGCAATCCTTACAAAGAATATGAAAATTTGAGAACAAACTCACAATCTCTCTAGAAAGAGTAGATATACAAATTTATCTCACAAATTTTGTAAGAAAATTTTTTACAAAATAAAGCCCATAAATGGTTAAGAAAAATAAAATTAGATAGCTCAAATATCTCTCTCAAATTAAAAGTTTTTCTCACAAAAAATTATAAGAACATTGAGATTTTTAAGAGAAAAACATGAAGAGGCTGGAGAGAATATTGGTGAGGAAATTCTTATGGATCTTAGAATAGAAGATTTGTTTAAATAAATAAAAGGGAGAAGAGGTTTAAAATTGATTTAAAATTAAAATCAATTTGGGCCATTTTGATTGAAAATGAGTTTGAATGGAGGGTGGAGATTAAATGGAATAAAAATTAAATATATTAGCGTCCAACGGCTAACTCCATTTTTTCATTTTTTTTTTTAAGAAAACAAACTCATGTCAGATTTGACATGATTTTTTTTTTCCTGTTTCAAGTTACCCAATCGTAACATTTTTTTTTTCTTTTCTTCTTCTCTTTCTTTTAATTTCTTTTAATTTCTTTTCACTCTCTTCTTCTTTTTTCTTAAATCAATACATCTCGCCACATGTCACTTTTTCATTGGTGCACTTAGTTGAGTCGGTCGCCACGTCATCCACTTCGGGTATTTTTTCTTTCAAATTCTTTGGACCATAATTTCTTCGTTTGAGCTTCAATTTGGGTAATTCAAAAGACGATGGACTCCTTATTTCGAGTTCTATGTTGTGGACACTTCAAAACACTAAAATTTTCAAATAACAAAATTAAGTTTGTTATCATCAAAATATTAATTAATTAATTAATTAAAATTAATTCATTTGAGATTAAGGGCCAAAAAGTCAACAATCTCCCCATTTTTATGATGACAAACTAGTAATGAAAAATGCATAGACAATAAAGAACAACATTAAGTCCAACATATCACCATAAAAATCATAAATGAAATTCATTCAAAACTTAATTTCCCACAAATTAATTCATTTTTCTTATTACATCTCCCCCTTTTGGAATCAATCAAAAAGAACATTTAGAAAAATAAATAAAGACACGAAAGCTCATCATTTCTAAAGCAATTTAACACTTCCCCATAATAAGGGACAAAATGACATCTAGCAAGTTTTTGTAAAAATCTCCCTATCAAGATGCCTTCTAAATAAAAATTAACAAGAAAATCAAGAGGCATAAATTATAAGAAATTATAAAGGCAATTACTCCAATGATAAATACTCCCCTATAAAGATAAACAATATGCATAAGAGGAGTACAATTTCGATCATACCCCAATAAGCTTTAATATCAACACAAATACCTTTTTTATCTTTGTCAAGCTTAATTGGAGGTATTCATGAGAGTTTTTACAATTTTAGCTTAAATAAACTTGAATATTTTGAGTAAATTCTCCCAACATACTAAATGTCAAAATCACTATGTATATTCTTTAAAATAAATTTAGATAAAGAGGAATAAACAATGATGAGAAATATGAAAAAAAAAATTCACATATAAATGGTATTACTCCCCCTCAAAAACATGCATTCTCCTTTCAAAAATAGAAATCAATAAATATCAAGGAGATAAAAATAGTACAAGTAAAATTATCTCAACAACTTGTCGAAGATAAATATATTAAAAAAATTATGGAAGATTAATCTATCTCAAACATATTATAAAAGATATTCAACAAAATTTTTATTCAAGAAAATATGACATAAGAACAAATATAATTCCAAGAGAGTAAATTAATTGTCACGATTATGCACAAAAACAAATTTTTATACGCAAAGGATATATTAAGCAAATTAATCTAAAGTAATCAACTTAACAAATCCATACAAGATTTAAAACACCATCATGATACCAAAATATTAAATGTTAGAAAATAAGCACCAATTGGTAAAGAAAAATCAACATGTATATCAATTAACAACAAAGCAACAATATCGTCATTTATGCCACCTAAAAAGTATTACAAATTAGATATAAACAAATGACATCATAAAAATATTAATCAAACAAACACTAATACCAAATGTACTTGATTATAGGTCTAATTTGATTTATGTCACTACAAAAGAGTTTTCATCAGAGATAGACAATGCAAAAATCACAAAAATCAATTAGACACTTTTGAGCAACGTGTTAACAGAAATCTAAAATATAAACTAATTCTTGGCTACTCTCCCTATGAAAAAGAATTCAACTACTATTTTAAAAAAAAAATTCAAAACAAACCATTTTCAACATTGAGCAAAATTTTGAAATTAATTTTCATAGAGAGCACATGGATTATGGCTAAAAAACATTCAATCAAAATTTTGTCAATCTCATCCGAAGAATATTCTCAGGTAAAAAACATAAAACTCAACAAAACAAACTTAAAACTCAACAAAACAAACTTGTTCAAATAAAATATATCAAACTATCAATGACCGTAATTATCAAAATACCAATCATCTAATTGACAAAAAATTCAAGACTTTAAATTTATCAAAGAAGCAAAACAAAGCACAATTCTCCTTAAGAGACATAGACAATATATCTCAACTAAGAATAACAATATTTCCCAAATCTCAATATCCACAATATCATGCTAAAAATAGATGTTCCATAATTTCTTCATGGCATATAATAATTGATATTTCAAATAATAAGCGATAAGAATTATGGATAAATCTAAAAAAAATCTACAATGTTTTTCAAGAGAAATAATCCACTAATCCATAAATAATAAAGCAATAAAGATTAATGTAAAAAATATTTCTAATTTACTCAATGCATCTAATAAACAATAAAGTTCAAGTGACCAATACAATTTTTTCTAACTCATAAAAGAGATAAATTTTCTATGAAGTATATCAATAGCTTAATAATAATCTCAACAAAAAATAATTTAAAGATACCGAAAAGTCTTTTTCCTTCAATGTATTCAAGCAAGCTATAATAGTGGCTCAATTTGAATTAATTTCTCAATTTGAAGTCCAAGCAACCATTTGCTTTTCAAATTATACCAACAAAAAGAAGCTCAACCATAAGATCTTGTTACCCATTTCTTGCGTCCTTCATTGTTAGTGAGCATGGATTTTGTAACCCATTTCAAATTTGTTCTAACATTTTTAATATTCATTTTTGGCAAATAACAAGTATTGAATTTATAATCAATTTTGCCACAATCATTAGACAATAATTTCTTCTTAACAAAATTATTTTGCACAATATTTTTCTTAAAGAAATTCTTCTTTGGAGGATTTTTCAATTTGAAACAATTTTGTCTAACATGACATTTAACTCCACAAAAATGACATGTAGACACAAATTTGGCATCATGCATATAATTTGATTTTCCATGAACATGCTTCGACACAAGTTAAGCACTATGCATAAAATTAGTTACAGCATAAGCATGTTTAAGCACAAAATTCAAATTTGCATGCATATTTCTACCATTTCCATGTTTATGCATAAATTTAGCATTTGCATTGACATTTAAAGCATTAGATTTATACAAGTAACTGGAATAGAATAAGCTTTATGTTCATATTTGCCACAGGAGGAACAAACAACATTATACAAGGATTTATCTTTTGCAACAAATTTATGCACTCTACTTTTCCTTTGGAAATTTTCTTTTGGGGCATTGTGCAACTTTGCTCTTTGAGAAAAATTTCTTCTAGAAGATGTATTTTGTGCATATTTCAATTTAAAGCACTTAGGTCTAATATGACCTTCAATACCACAATGATGACATATAGGCAAAAAATTAGTTTTAGCATTCTTAGAAACAACATTAGGCATATTAAGTTTAAGCACAATAAGAGATGCTTTAACAAAAATAGTTTTAGAACTTGAAAGGGTAGAGCATTCATCAATACAAGCCTAAACCTCTCTTGTCACCAAAAAGTTTGCCCACTTCAACTATTTTATCGAATCTTTGAGCACCTATTGTCAACCTCTTATTCTTTTGTAATTTGAAGCTCTTTACTAGCAAGCATTTATTTTTCTGTAAGCACATGCAAAATATCATTTTTCTCATGACTATCACATTCAAGAAATTTAATTTTGTCAATAAAAGAAATTTTCTCTTTTTCCAAAGATGTATTGCTAGTTTCTAAAATAATAATTTCATTTTTCAAACTAGCAATCTTATCCTTTAATTCCAAAGAAAAAAATTCATTTTTCTCATTCTTATTTCTCAAATCATTCAGATAAATTTTTAATTCGCATGCTAATGATTTGAGATCTCCATTATCTTTTTCAAGAGATTTAATCCGCTCACTATTCAAAGCATGCTATTCATCACAACAATCATCATGCATAACATCTTTAGTAGCTCTATTTTTCAAGCAAGAATTTTCATCTATCAAAGATTTATTTTTAATAGATAAAGCATTGTAGTTCTTTGATAGCTTAATATATTTAGAGCTAACTTTCTCTAAATCATGTTGCATACTTTCAAAAGCATCATACAATTCATCATAAGTAGGAGGTTTATGATTTACCTCATCTTCATCACTTTCAACATCGCTCCCATCATTTGAATGAGCCATCAAGCACAATGAGGATCCATCACGTTTTTCTCACTTCATGAAACTTTTCTTGATTTTGAGAATTATAACTCTCCTTCCCATCAAATAAATCATTAGTAGTACAAGGAGAATTTTCAACACTAGGAATATTATCAAGAAAATTCCAAATATCATATACATAGGTAAAATGTGAAATTTTATCACATATATTTTTATCTAAGGCACAACATATGATATTTATGGCTTTGGCATTGAAAGAAATCATTTCACTACTCAAATCTAATTTTGGCAAATTATTTTCACAAACATACAAAATATCAAAATTAATAGATAGCAAAAAAATTTTCATTCTATGTCTCCAAATACCATACTCTCTACTATCAAACAATGAAGATTTATCAATACAATGACTTTCAAGAAAATCTAGAGTTGTCATAGTTCTAGCAATTAAGCCTTTCAAATAATTTTTCAAAAATTTAACAAGATACTTAGTATCAATATAAAATTTGAAAAATAATTTATGTAGAAGGGCGAACCTCGCTCTGATACCAATTGTTGGATCGGTATGACAACTCTAGTAGGAGGGTGAGTAGGGTTTAATCACAATTTATAAACTTTTTAATACGGCGAGCCCAATTGAAAAAATTAAGTAAATTTTTTGCAAAAAAATAATTTTGACACAAATTATTCAAAAATTAGAAATACAAACACCCTAATTAATTTTACCACCCAAATTAATTTCAATGTAAATATTTCACCTAAAACATGAATAACAAATTCTAGCAATTAATTTTCTTTAATATAAATTGCATGAAATTAATTGTTAGAATTTGTTATTCATGTTTTATGTGCAATATTTACATTGAAATTAATTTGGGAAGTAAAATTCAAATTAATTAGAGCATTTGTATTTCTAATTTATTGAATAATTTGTGTTAAAATTACTTATTTGTAAAATGTTTACATAATTGTTTAAATTGGACTTACCGTATTAAAAAGTTTATGAGCTTTCATGTCTTTATTTGTTTTCTAAATGTATTTTTTTATTGATTCCAAAAGGGAGAGAGGTAATAAGAAAAATGAATTAATTTGTGGAAAATTAAGTCTTGAATGAATTTCATATTTATGATTTTTATTGTGATATGTTGGACTTAATGTTGTTGTCGTTTACTGTCTATGCATTTTTCGTTACTAGTTTATCATCATAAAAAAGGAGATTGTTGGCTTTTTGGCCCTTAATCTCGAGTTAATTAATTTTAATTAATTAATTAATTAATATTTTGATAATAACAAACTTAATTTTGTTATTTGAAAATTTTAGTGTTTTGAAGTTCCGTGGAGTAGAACTCGAAATAAGGATTCCATCGTCTTTTGAATTACCCAAACTTGGAGCTCAAATGAAGAAATTATGGTCCAAAGAAGTTGAAAGAAAAATATTTGAAGTGGATGACGTGACGACTGATTCAACTAAGTGGACCAATAAAAAAGCGACACATGGCGAGATGTATTTATTTAAGAAAAAATAAGAAGAGAGTGAAAAGAAATTAAAAGAAAAGAAAGAGAAGAAGAAAAGAAAAAGAAAAAGAAATTAAAAAGAATGTTACCGTTGGATAACTTGAAAGAGAAGAAAAAATCATGTCAAATCTGACATGAGTTTGTTTTTAAAAAGAAAAGAAAAAAAATGGAGTTAGTCGTGGGAGGCTTATTATATATAAAATATATATATTTAATTTTTATTCCATTTAATCTCCACCCTTCATTCAAACTCATTTTCAATCAAATGACCCAAATTGATTTTAATTTCAAATCAATTTTAAACCCTTTTATTTAAACAACTCTTCTCCCCCAAGATCCATAAGAATTTCCTCCCAAATTTCCTCTCCAATCTCTTCATGTTTTTCTGTAAAAAATCCTAATGTTCTTATAATTTGTTGTGAGAGAAACTTTTAATTTGAGAGAGATATTTGAGCTATCTAATTTTTTTTTTCTTAACCATCTGTTGGCTTTATTTTGTAAGAATTTTTCTTACAAAATTTGTGAGATAAATTTGTATATCTACTCTTTCTGGAGAGTTTGTGAGTTTGTTCACAAATTTCCATATTCTTTGTAAAGATTGCTTTCGAGCTTGAAAAAGATAAGTTGTAATGGTTTGATCCTGAATTGTGTAAAGGATCGGGTTCGTTCTTGCTCCCGTAAAAATAACATTGTACCGGTTGGACCCTAAGCTGTGGAAAGAGTCAAGTTCTTCAATTGAACACCCAAGAGGAGCTTGGGAAGTGGAGTAGGCCGATTGTTGCCGAACCACTATAAATTTCTGGTGTCACTTCCTCTAACCCTCTTCTATTTAATTTTTGCAATTAATTTTCTTTATTACAAATTGCATGAAATTAATTGTTTGAATTTGTTATTCATGTTTCTAGTCAATATTTATATTTAAATTATTTGGGTGGTGAAATTAATTAGGGTGTTTGTATTTCTAATTTATTGCTTAATTTTGAGTTAAAATTAATTATTCGTAAAAAGTTTACTTATTTGTTTAATTTGGGCCCACCGTACTAAAAAGTTTATAAATTGTGATTAAATCGTATTCACCCCCCTTTAGGGTTGTCATACCGATCCAACACTATTGTGGGCCAATAATTACCTTGTCGGACTACCTTGGTCGGTAGAAACCTGACATAATTCACACTTATGTATTTCTCTTAGAACATAATTCTCATCCTCTCTCGAAATGCACTTGAGAAGAGGTAGAGAAAACCTACATCGATACATGAATTTGTCTCGAAGCACATACCAAGCTGCTCTTCGTGACATCCTTTTTGCTTTCTTTGGGTCTGTTGGCACGTTTTCTGTCAGAAATTCCCTGATCGGATCCATCCATGATGGAGGTTGGGAATCAATTTCCATCATGTTTGGTTCCAAGATGGAAAGAGTATCTAATATTTCCACTGGGACCGATCTTGTAAGGTCGGTCTCGTAGTCGGTCTCGTAGGAGGACACCAATTTAGCCAAGGCGTCTGCGTTTGAATTTTCGGACCTCGAAATCTGATAAATTTCGTAAGTTTGGAACTAGGCGAGGTGCGACCTGACCTTGCCCAAGTACTTCTCCATCCGAGAATCCTTTGTCTGGTATTCCTCTTTGATTTGGTTGACGATCAGTTGTGAATCACTGTAAATTCAGATATGGGCAGCCCCTAGCCCTTTGGTCATGCGGAATCCGGCCAAAAGGGCTTCGTACCCGGCTTCATTGTTTGAGGTACGGAAGTTGAAGCGAAAGGCATACTCGAAGCGCATGTCATCTGGTTCGAGTAGGAGCACGCCCGCACCACATCCTTTTCATTAGAGGACTCGTCAACATACATGGTCCATGGCAGGTCAGACTCAGAAGTTTTAGGTGGTGGTGGGGTAAGCTCAGATATGAAGTCGGCTACTGCTTGCCCCTTCATAATTGTTCGAGGCTCGAACTTAATATCATACTCGCTAAGCTCCACTGCCCATTTCATTAATCGACCAGACGTCTCTGGCTTGCAGAAGACTTGTTTCAATGGTAAGTTTGAAGAATCCAGCCATGCTCCAACACTATCCCTTAGGGAATAAGGAAACAGTTTCAACAGCATAGCCTCCTAGCTTACTCCTTCCAACTTAAATGCATCAGCAACTTGCATAAAATATCGTAAATGACGATGATGATCTTCTGTTGAAAGTCCATGAAATGCTCCTATGGTATTGAGCATCTAAAATATTGCGGGCTTTAGCTCAAATCTATCGACTTCAATAATAGGATCTGTAATCACTGGGTTGAAGTCATAGAATGTCGGGGCTGCATAAGCTCTAATTTCCTGCTCTATATCATCCGCAAGCATAACAACATTCAGAGGAGGTGCTGGAGCATGTCTTCTAGTTACATCCCCTTGTACTCTCCCTACTCCCAACTCTGGTAGATGTTGTGAGTTAGCCATTTTAATTTCTTCTCTACATTAGACTCTTTGCTTGGCCTTTCTCCTTCTAAAAATTCGTTCAATTTCTGGGTCAAACTCAAATTCCAAAGTAGGAAAATCATTTATTCACTGCACAAATCAACAAGAGAAAGATTAAGAGAGCTCTTTAAGTCTCGTATTCTAATTTGCTAAAGTCAAGTAAGAAAACTTAATCCCCGACAATGGTGCCAAAAACTTGTTCGCTTCCTCACAACTAGGAGAAAATTTTTGCAAGTATATACCAAAACAATCCGTTGTAGTATAAAAACAAGGTCGTATCCACAGGGATCACAATTTTACTTGAAATAGTTAATTAGAATACCAAAAAGCAAAATTAAAAATAAAATATTAAAGTTGTATGGATGCTGTAAAAGAAATCAACAAAAAACAGTAAATGAGCAAGAATAGAAATATTCTGTGATTCTACTCTAGAGCATCCGAAAGCGGAAAACAAGCAGAAAATGCGAAAAATATGTGATATGAAGGTACATCGAGGGGAATCAATATAATGCTCTCATTCACGTCTAGCTATGCCTTATTAAATTCAAAATGCTAAATGCACAAACATGTTTAACCCCAACTCCCGTTGCAGACTAAACAAGCAATACGAACAGTTTATAGGCACGAAAGAGTGAGCCAAATCCCTGAGTACTCACCATTCTATTTCAAAGAGAGAAATCTTACGCAAATAGAGGTAAACACGCAACACAAGGACTTTCCGAAACCTTAAGTGAGCATAGCAAACCAATAATGTTGGCCAAACAAAATCAGTACGATGAAAGAATAAAAACATCTCTATTGAATTAGCATAAATATATATGAGTTGCTAAAACATAAATAAACAAGAGCTACAGCGAGTTTAGTTCATGCTAAAGGAATAAAAGAGTGGGTAGAGAAGAAATGTAGCCTTTTGAGTAAGGAAGCTTCAGCAACAATGCAGATTCCCCCAGCTTAGTGAGATGCAAGGTTCAACTTCTTCTTCGTCGGCTTCTCCTCGAAATGGGTGAGGAATGTTCTCTAATTTTGATGCCCAAATGGATTTTTTGTTCTGGGGCACTCTGTGGCGGCTGAGCACTATTATTCTATTTGTATCGCATCCTTAAAAATTAGGGCACCACCAGGAGGCTGTACGAACACTGTAAAACTGGTGAAAATCAATTACTGCACAGTCACACGCTCTAGAGCATCCTGAGTGGCTTCAGGCTCCAGCATAAATGCATCTTCCTGCCATGTTCCAGAAACACTTTCACAGCCTTGGAAGTACTTGGTTTCCCCTCAACAAAATTTCCAATTCTTATACAAAACATCTATAATTAAGCATAATTCATTCAAAATGAGGGAATTGAGAATTATAATAGCTCAGGAATCTAATTAAATGATTTCTTCTATTTTTCATGGTCTTTTGATAAGGACTCTCACATTTACACATCAAAATTACTCAAATTATACCACAAGACACTCTCTTATAGAGAGTTATCAAGTATCATGTCCTTAAATATCGAGTCCTTAAAATTTAGGGCACCTTCTGGAAGTTGTACGGACTTGAGAAAAAGTAGAAAAAGTTACTGTACAATCACACGCTCTAAGGCATCCTGGACGACTTCTGGCTCCAGCATAATTGCATCCTCCTGTCATGCTTCAGCAACACTTTCACAGCCTTAGCAACTCTAGGCTTGCCCTCCATATATTTTTAAATTCATGTACAAAATATCCAAAATTAAGTATAATTCATTTAGAAATGATTTCTTCTATTTTATAAGCTCTTTTGATAAGGATCTTCACATTTCCGCACAATACATACCCTATTTATACCTCAAAATACTCTCGTATGGAGAGTTATCATTATACCATTAGCTTTTAATCTTTATATTCCTCCTATAACCTTGACCATATCTACATATTTTATTTGCATTTTTATTTATTTAAATATAGAAAGTAATTGGATTTAAATATAGAAAGTAGTTGGACTTACGTAGATATACTCCTAAGATTTGATTTTAAACGACAAATTCATGTGGTCGGTCCCACGTCTATCTTTTATTATTAAATTCTCCCTAAATTACGAGAAGATAATGATAGCGCACTTTGTGAGCTACAATTCATTAGACTTATATTGGAATTAATTGTTAGTTTTCATTTCTTTATGACATTATTTACGCACATAAAATATATTTTTCAAGAATGAAGAATCGAGAGGAAACAAGACATAATTGATCAAATTGAGTGGAAAATCATAGCCCAAGCGAATAGAAGACACAACACTTAATCAAATCCAAAAACCCAAGGAGATAGCGCCAAGACGCTACTATAGAGCGTTGTGGTGCTCCGAAGTTTAAACTTCGTGTTTTTTGAATAGTGTAGCATCATGGCCCTGTGCATAGCGCCATGGCGCTACTGCGACATTTTTTTTTTTTTTTTTATAAAAATAGGGTTTTGCATTCACCAAGAGGGAGAGTTTGGGAGAGGTTTTCTGGCAGTTTGACTTTTTGGCCAGTTTGGAGGGCAAGGAGACCATTGAAGATCTTAGAAAAGTGATTTTCAAGGCTCGGGATCGTGGAGGTCGCTTCGGGGACGGATGATTGACACGTTGAACATAGTTTCTTCTTATTTCCCTTGATTTGTCTAGTTATGTTATGGCTTCTCATTTTGATTTTATTGTTTTACATTGAATATGAGAAGTTAAACCTCTTATTTTAAGGATTGATGTTACCATTGAACTTTATGTCTTGATTGTTTAGTTATCTTGATTGAATGTTTAAGAATATTCTATTTATGGTTCTCTATGCTTAATTCCTTTAATCTACTAGTCATAGATTAATTGATTTTAGAATTTAAATCTTATGCTCGAGAGAGGTGGTTTTGAGTTAGAACTAGGATGCATAACTAAAGGGGTTTTAAGATCAGGAGATTTAGAAGTCTTTTAGAGGTGGTTAGAAGACTTGTTCAATGAAGCCTTTACTTGTTATAGAAACTATATAGGGATATTGGTTTCTTAATTGGTATGGAGAATTAGATTGCACTCGGGAAAGAGTTGAAATTTGAGAGTTCTTGGCCAATAGAATTAATAATTCGTTCAATCTTGAGTAATTGATTTATTGGTTCATAGATTCAATAGGTGAAATCAATTCCATAAGACATTTCTTCCCTTTGTTTTATCTTTATTTTAGTGCATGTTAATTTTTTTTTATTCTATTCTTTTATTCGGATTCGATTCTCTAAATAAAATTGAGTGATTGTATCCGTGGTACATGAGTGAGCTAGAAACTCAATCTAGAGGATGATATCGGTATTCATTTACCATCTATATTAAAACTTGATCCGTACACTTGCGGTAAGCTATTTTTTCTACAAGTTTTTCTGCTACAAGTTTTCAAGAAGCAATTAATTTCTGCTACAAGTTTTTGGTGCTGTTGCCGGGGATTGACAATTATTTAGTTTCACTTGTTATTGTGGAGAACTTGCTTGGTATTAATTTAGAGTTTTTTTTTTCTTTTGTAGTATTTTCTGTATTTTTTTTTATCTGTCTTGATTTTTTATTATTATTATTACTTTTTTCCTATTGTTTTCTTGGTTGTTTGGTTTAGTGGTGTATTTCCTATAGTGGCCTGATGAGAATTCGATTAGCCAAGGGCTACCACCACCATTCCTTTCTCCTATGACCATGAGGATTCTTATGCTCCAATTATAGTTTTTTTTTTTAAGGAAAATCAAGTGCCTAATTATAATAATTTTGATTATATGAGATATGAAAATTCTTTGTATGGTGACAATGAAGGTACTTGTAGCCAAAATTATCCCAACCATATTAAGGAAAATTCGTCCCTTGAAGATTTATTGCGAGAATATACTTTGGAATATAGAATTAAAAATCTTTGTGCAGAAGAATCAGAAATGATGAATAAGATAAAGGTCAAAGTGGATAGGATGGGGGCCACAACTGAAGAAAACAGAGTTGCTATAAAGCATTTGGAAATACAACTTAGCTAGATAGTTGATTCAATTAAAGCGCTTCATGAGCAAAAAAATTTCCATACCACTGTGGCAGAAACTTGTAAAGCTATATGCATTGATAGTGGGGATGAGTTGGAAAATTTAGAGCAACACGAGTAAGTACAGTTTTGTGATATAAAGAAAGAACACGAGCCTAATTTGGAAAAGGAAATTCAAGTGATAAAGGAAGAGGCTAAAAAGCCTAATCCTATTTTATCTTTTGAAAATTCCCTTAATTCTCGTATTTTCTTTCTGTATCCTTAGGAGTCTTGTAAATATGAATTTGATTTATTTTTCTTTATTTTTCTTAATTTATATTATAAAATTTTCTCTCTTTCAGGAGCCCATGAAAAGCAAATGAGCCTACTAAAACTAGTAGGATACATCAATTCAAGGAACAAGGGGCCAAAGAAAATTGAGGAGTTTCATTGTAACGTCCCGCATTACTCAGGTAAGATTAACCTCTAGCCACGAGTTTTTAGTCGAAAATTTATTTTGAAGTATTTAAATTGTATTACCTTATTGTAATTGGTATGGTGGTGGTGGTGAGCTTTATCCCTTAGTTAACGAGGTAATTGTTTTTGGTTTTTTTGTTTTTTCCTTCTAGGCCGTTGGGCTTGTACGTTTAATTTCGTTATGGGAAGACAATTAAACAGGTATCGCTAGTAGGGGTGTTCAAAAAACCCGACAACCCGATGAACCCGACGAAACCAGGGTTGGGTTGGGTTGAAAAATTCTCAACCCGACCGGGTTGGGTCGGGTCTCGGGTTAAGCCTTAAAATTTTCTGGTTAACCCGACCCAACCCAATAATACTTTATTTTTATTTTTTTTAATATATATATATTAAACCTAACCAAAACCA